>JAFELO010001091.1:725360-776667 GCA_017140195.1 Eumaeus atala | reverse complement strand
CTCTTTCTAACATAATAGCAATAAAAAAAATATAAAGATGGCTCCATTATCGGTTTTTAATATCATCAGTTTAGAGGTAATCCTAGAGCTCCATTCCAGCTGATTTGGATGTAAGAAAAAGTCTCTCTTTCTCTCCCTTTCGAATAACACTAACAAGACGAAAGCCCTCGGTGGAGGGTGTGAGTGGTGGTCTATAGTATGTATAGCCACGAGTAGATCAGCCTATTCTTTGGTGAAGTGTCCCAGAAATGTTAATCACAATGACATCTCGACGGCTAGTCAGTCACTTAATTAACTGACGGCACATCTACAGGGAGTTGTCCCACAATACAGAATAACCCCACCAAATTTGAAACAATGTGGTTCCATAGGACGCGGTTCCCATCTTAGCCCCTTGCTCACTACGCGAAAGACCCCCT
The DNA here is from genome assembly GCA_017140195.1 of Eumaeus atala. Taxonomy (NCBI): domain Eukaryota; kingdom Metazoa; phylum Arthropoda; class Insecta; order Lepidoptera; family Lycaenidae; genus Eumaeus; species Eumaeus atala. The sequence continues at coordinate 776,248 of JAFELO010001091.1, read as the reverse complement.
TGATCCCAATCTTTAGGCCTTACTTCTCATAAAATGAGAACAATGAGAAACCCTTTTGATACAATTGACTTCGCCCAAGATGCCCAAGGCGAAAGCCTTGCGCTACTGAGCCTCATCGCCTTGACAGGTCTTGAACCACGGTGGGACCAAGGACCTAGGTTAGGCATAAATGCTTACTTTAACAAGAACAACATATTCCAACATGAGAAGATAAAAGCAGATTACATGTACCTGGAGTGGGAAGACAAATTGGTGACACCCTGTCATTCCACTTTACTTTTCTTTCGAGTGTTAATACTGCAATGTCATGAATATCTCGCACAGCATTCGAAGTAAAGTTAGGATGCTTGACGCCGTTGATTATTTCCAGCACTGTGTGTGAGGATCCTAAGCGATCATGCATACCGATGAACGCTTTCAAATTCTTATAGCTCACACTAAAAATATTTTTTTTATGATAAGTATGCAAGCCGACCACATTGGTACTACTTATGACGACTACCAATGCCCATGAACATCCGCACAATTGTTATGCAGATGTATTGCCTTCCTTCCTCTTCTCTTCCAAAGGGCCACCGGTTACTCACAAACTGCATGAAACGCTTTACTGCGGTCTTCCATTGTACTAGAATTTAAAGCATTCAAACATGGATCGGAGAAGTTTGAGCGTAACCTGTTTAAGGTTACGCTTTCGGAGAACCCGCATACATCTATTATATATGGAAGCGTTTCGATAAAACAAACATTAACCAAATGGTAAAACTGCTCGGGAGACTGTGTAAATAAGGCAGGGTACAGTAAGAGGTTAACTAACCCAGAAGAGCGTAAAACAATTTGAATTGGTAAAGCGGTGCTGGGTAGTAGGTATATCTGATGGTGAGAATGAGACGGACATGAACATTGGACATGGGTCACAAAGAGATATGCTGCGCCTCTATCGATGAGGTCGGCGGTAATCAGTACGCCGCCTTTACACACACTACTATTAGTGACAGCAGTGACCTCAGTAACCGTAGGGCAAAGGGTGCTAACATCCCTATGCTACCACCAAAGTTACATTTACGAACGCTGAGATTGTACAAACTGCAAGATAATTAGATAAAAATAAAGAAGAAAAGATTGAAGATTCAGCCACCGATATAGAACTCAATAGGAAGGGTCTAGGTAGGCCCGAAAACCAATTTTATACCGATACTATTAGTAGCAGAAACCCTACCCTCTATCCAAACTCGTCCTCAAACTCGTTCAATCAGACCATCGATGTCTTAAAAACTTAACACGCTCACCTTTAGGTCAATGGAGGTCATCATTGTAATATGAACAACAATTTATTCAAAAGTAGTCTTTAAATAGAAACGTGCGTAAAACAATTGTTCCTTCTTGCAATAACTCAATTATATCTGTTTATTGTCTCTTGAAGTTTAACGTATAGACATCAAACATCTAGAGACAATAAACACAATTGATTTGAATAACCGTTATTGTTTCACTCTTTTAATTTTGATATAATAAGCTTTAAAAAATGGTCTCCATTATGTGCGATTTGTTATAAGAAACTTATTGTTTTTTTAGCGCTGTTCAGTGATGTAGATCAAGATATGCTGTCAAACTAATAACCCTCTGTTGAAGGGCACATACTGGGGAGGATCTAAAAGTTCGTGGCCCAACCTACATGGAGCTATGACATCTTTTTAAATCTACCGTCATTTGTTAGTATGTGTCATATTGATTTATTGCGCGCAGTTTCATTCCGATACTGCACAATATAAATTTTCTGTGATTATTTATTTGAAGCAATCTGACGCAATTTTCAATAATAGAGAAAATTGAACACCGTGCAGTCATTAGGTACCTCAATAAAAAAAGGCCAATCACCAAAAGACGTCCATCAAGATATGGTGAACACTTTGGGGGAGTCTGTTCCATCGTATTCCAGTGTCAAGAAGTGGGTAGCTGAGTTTAAGCGCGGTCGTGAGAGCATTAAAGATGATCCTAGGAGTGGAAGGCCTACATCCTCTACCACGAAAGAAAACATCGATAAAATTTGTGATCTCGTACTGGGTGACCGACGTTTGACCATTTGTAAGATAGCTGAGATAAGAAACATTAGTTATGGCCTGGCGCAACACAAAATAATAGAAGAGGGGTTGGGGTTCCATAAGGTTTCTGCTCGCTGGGTCCTGAGGTTGCTTTCAGCTGAACAAAAACGAGTTCGATACACAATTTGGCGACACTGTTTGGAACTTTTTGAGACTGATCCCGAGGACTTTTTGTATAGATTTGTAACCATGGATGAAAGCTGGGTTCACCACCATACTCCTGAATCAAAGCAATAATCCAAATAGTGGAAAAGATCAAATTCTCCTACACCGAAAAAGGTTAAGGTCGTTTTGTCGACTAACAAAGCCATGGCTTCTGTTTCTTGGGATGCGAAGGGCATTATTTTTGTAGATTATTTACCGAAAGGTCAAACTATAAATTCTAGTTATTATTGTAACCTTTTATGAAGACTCCGGGAAGAAATAAAAGAAAAAAGGCCGGGAATGATGCGAAAGAAAGTTTTGTTTCATCAAGACAATGCACGTGTTCACACTTCGGTTGAAACAATGTCTGTAATCCATGATTGTGGCTACGGATTGCTGCCCCACCCACCTTATTCGCCGGATTTAGCCCCGTCGGATTATCATTTATTTCCAAATTTAAAAAAACATTTGGGTGGCTCGAAATTTTTGACCAAAGATGAGGTGATAGTCGCAGTAAACGATTATTTCGCCGACCCTCCGGAATCCTTTTTTTCGAGGGGATAAACAAGTTGCAGGTCAGGTGAAAGAAGTGTGTTGAACTAGATGGAGACTATGTCGAAAAATGAAAATAAATTTAGATCCACTTTTCTTTCATTTTCTTGGTCGGGCTTAGAACTTTTAGATCCACCCTCGTATTATACAATGTGATAAGGCACATATTCTGCACCACACACACGTAAAATGATGTTTCAAATATACTTCAAAAATAATATAACACTGAATTGAGAAACACAAAACCCGACTGCTTAACATATTTTTAATATACATTATGTTACTGGCGTTATAGGGGCGAATCTAGCGACAATTTCTACGCCAAAATCCTTCAAATTGTTCAAATTTTGAAAGGAAGCCTATGTCGAAAAGGTGACAGTGGACAGGCAGCAGTGGCGCCGGTAAGAAACCTAATCTGCCACTGCCAATCCGCCTGCTCAGCGTGACAATTACGAGCACTAACTTATCTTTAATGGACGACAACAGCAGAATTCGGCCCGTAGTTTCCGGTAGCTTCACTAGTCCTGGCCACGGTAGCGCCCACGGTACCGGTGGAACAAGGGGTGCTAAGAATCTTCGGGCTACGGATCGCTACCACCGATTTGACCGGGCTACGAATGAGACCTTCCCTGCTCAAATTCGCAACGTTACCGCAGTGATTGAGCAGAATAGAGGGTCGAAAGTTTTTGTGGAGTCGCTTGGAAGAAGTCATCTGACAAAGGTTGGAACTGATTCTGGGATTATTGTTTCTTCTAAGCCTGCGATCTAATCTGAGATAGAGCAACTATTGCAATTAAGTAGACATAACTTCGAGGAAGCCGATAGAAGGATTTAGTTAGGTTAAGCATCCTTCCGGAAGCTTTTTCACATTCTCACTTCGCCTATACCACAGGGCTTGAAGTCAGAAATCTTCAATCAATGCGTTCTCCCCGTGATGACCTATGGGGCCGAAACATGGCCTCTTAACTTAGGACTGGTCCGCAAGTTTGCGGTAGCTCAACGGGCTATTGAACGTGCTAAATTGGGTGTTTCTCTGTCCGACTGAATTCATAACGAAGTCATAAGGCAGAGAACTAAGGTATCCGATACGACGCGAAGAATAAGCTCGATGAATTGGCAATGAGCTGGTCACACACTCAGAAGAACTGACGAGTAATGGGCCCGTAGGGTTCTGGAATGGAGGCCGCATATAAGAAAAAGAAATGTTGGTCGACCGTTCACCAGGTGGGAAGACGATCTCCGTGCAGTAGCCGGTCCGGGATGGATGCGAGTAGCAGAAGATCGGTCGTCTTGGCGTTCATTGAAAGAGGCCTATGTCCGGCAGTGGACCGGCAAGGGCTGATAATGATGATGATTGATAAATTTATGAAAACTACTTAGCTGTTCCCTGGGACTTCGCTCGCGTAGACTACATAAAAAGCCACGTGTGTAAGTTAGCATTCATATATTTTTGTATCTGAACGACATTACCAAGTTTCATCAAAGTTCGTTTTGTAGTTTTGGCATCATGGAGTAACAAATATCCTCCATACTAACTTTCACATTTTTGTATGGATGACTTTCTTTTTCGCAGAAAATTTGCATTGGAAAGTCCAACCGGGCCTGGGTGTGTAGCAAAGGTGTATCGGTCTCAGCAGAAGTGTCAGTACCGACTAGAAACCACTACGAGGCGGGACACCGTGATGGGATGCCCCAGATCTGTCGGCGACAGGACGACCCGTTGACTGCCGGTACCTATCTCAGGACCGGTCCTCGATATGAATAATAACAATAACTTACCCAAACGTAATACAGTGTCCCGCTGTTAAGACATGCAGATCAGTGATGAGAGCTCCACCGCAATGTAGTTTGGAACCCAACATAAGCGCTACAAGCCAAGGATACAGATGTGGCTGGACTGTTGTACCACCAACAATTCGTCGATTTTTTCCAATAATACCACATTCTGTATGGGAGTATCATAATTTTGAAAGATTTGAGAGAGTAACCAAGGAATTTATAACTTTTTTTTATATTTAGGAATAAGCTGTGTAAATATCGCATCAAAATTAATATATGATTTTGAAGTGAAAACTTCTTAGGCGCAGGGAAAAATAATATGAAATGAACAAGCTATAGGTATATATATATATATGTGAACAAAAGAACTTATAAAGTGCGTCAAATTGTATATATATGGATCGTATACTCAAGGAGCTTTTAACATGCAGATCCAAATAGGCCAATATATTAGATACCTCTACGCTTAGTAAATACGATCATTAAAATAATCGTATCATATACAGACACAGTCGTCCGGTTTTACTTCCTTTAAGAATTTGTGCACAAAAAACCCAGCGCAGTTTAGTCAGTGACAGGCAATAACTCAATGTTATCTTACAACTTACAATTAAAGCTAAATCTTTCAAACTAATTAGGTCATTACTTACCACAAGATTTATTGTATTTTTGTCCCAGCACCTTAAAATTAAATGTATATTTAATATGACGATAGTTTTGGAAAGGAAATGTTAAGAGAGAGAATAAAGACCGATAAGGGCCCATAATGGTGATGATGATGGAATTTGTCATCTACTAATACTATAATATAATGCTAAAATATATTATAATGGCATAATATTATAATATACGAATAATATAATATTTTAATCAATCCTGATTTCTTTTTCAATTATTACTCGCGTTAAAAGTTGCACTCCCTACTGTAACCTAATAACTTACTCTTCGAAAGACTCATTATAATTTAAAAAAAAAAACCTGTGAACCATAAAGATGTCATGATTACAAATAGATACTTTTCTTACCATTAGTAGTGCACAACATAGTACTAGTAACAAAATTTTCATTATAATTGCTTAATTTATGTTCCGTGACAGCAATACACAAAAGTGATCATGGCTGGCGACGAAATGATATTTGTAGTCATAAAAGTTACGTACTATCGAGTTTTAATTAAAAATCTAGTGTAATAAGAATTGGCCAAGTGCGAATTAAAATCAATCTTTTCCATAAAATTTAATTTATATAGTATAAATAAAGAAATTTTGATAAACACTTCCATTCGGATAAGTTTATAATAAGGTCATTTTGGAATCACACTACTCATTAATACACCGTAAGCTATACGATCTTGATTTTTAAGTCAAGAAATACGCATACTTACTGTAGAACTACAAAAATCAAAATAATCTTAATCAAGGTCAAAATGCTATCGTCTGTTCACAACCCCACCCAAGCCCAGATCCGAGGAGCACTGGAGATCTGGAGGCCATCAACTTGTTCAAAAAAAGCAATTTTAATTTCTTTTCTTTTTTTATACCCTGAGGGGTCAAACGGAAAAATCGGAGCCTTTGAATGACTACCGACGCCCATGGATTTTTGCATGATTATTACGCAGATGCGTTGCCCCCCCCCCCCCCCCCCCAATGGGCCACCGACTATTTTGTATAAATTAAATCCATTACTAAAAGCGATTCTGATTCTATTCCAGACAGCTGCTGGAGAGATAGTTCTTTTTTATGAAATTTTATACTATAATAGCTTTTGCTCACGAATGTGTTCGCGAACATAGAAGTTTTTTTTATAGCATAAGGGTTGCCCTGCAACCTGCAAACCAGCCCGAGCAATCGGATGCTTTTGATGACTACCGACGCCCATTGACATTCGTATGACAAAAGGCGCCGAGATCGCGTTTGCCTCCTTACGGTATAAAAAGGACTTATAAATACAAGTATTCTATTTTTTTTTCTGTATATATAATTAAAAATGACTATTGCTCTTTGACGAGCTTCTTCACTACTTATCTAAATATATCTACAGCATAAATGGAGCACAAATAATTGTATCTTTTTTATTTTTACTTGGAATTACAACCATGGTTTTTCTGGTTCTGGTAGACCGGAGTATTTGATGTTGATTTGAACTTGATATCTCTACGCATTCCAGACTAAAAGATTTTCTAGGTAAGAACAGACAGACCAACATAACAACGAAGTGGTCCAACAAAGTTAGTTTTCTTCTTTTGATGTTCAGAACCCCGGAACGCTCTGCAATTTTCGCAGCAAGAGAAGCACGACATTACAGGATCTTTTGCTACAGGATCAAAGTTAGATTATTCGAGACTGTATCCGTTCAGCATTTCATCCTAATCCGATGGGTTATTATTTCGTGAAAGAGTAACAGCACATAAACTTTCCCATTAATTATTATATTATATATTTCAATATAATAGCAACAACAACAATGTGTTTTATTTATTTTAACTAGTTCTCCGATGTACAAAATTGTGGCTACCTAAATAACATTGAACTAATTAATTCTTTATTGAATTAGAATACAATGACTCTTCGATGTCTATTTACAAATGTTTGAGTTCAAAGTCATAATTTCTTAACAATTAGCCAACGATTAATTCCCGATCATATATATAATCCAAGCCTGTCTGAAATTAAGCATACTGTTTGAGTGCACAAAAAGAAAATAACAAAATGGTCAATTTTGCAGAACATAATGATTTCGAGAGTAACAAAAGTTTGCGTAATGAAAAATTTGATGAAGATACTCTTGACAACGACAATGAAGTTGATGAAATAATACTCACTAAACATGTTGGGACCGATTATACATACAAACATCAAATTGTTTGGAAAAATGCAATTGGTTTTTTAATTTTGTACATTCTTTGGATATGGGGAACTGTCCTTGTCGTTACGGGAAACGTCAAGTATCAAACATTCATTTGGAGTATGTATTTATAGAATACTTTAATCAGTCTTTATACTAATATGCAATAGCTTTTAAATATTTTTGAACATCTTTTCTACCTATTGATATGGCATGTACTTTATTGCTTTCCCTCTATACGTATTACAAGATTACTCGTAAAGATTTTTTATTTGGAGAAGTATGTGAAATATTTACTTTAGTCATTACATACTTTTAATTTTTTTCATTAAACATTGGCTTACTTAATGAGGTTTTAAGGAGACTAATTGTTCGTTTTTACTATATTATACTGTTTTTTCACAGCATTGTTCTGTCTCGTCACTGCTTCTTATGGAGTTACAATTGGAGCCCATCGCTTATTTTCACATAGGACTTTTAAGGCTAAACCATTACTAAGAGCGATTCTGATCCTATTTCAGACAGCTGCTGGACAGGTAGTTTTTTTCTATTAAATTTTATATTATTGTAGCTTTTGTCGCGGTCTGGATGTTTATATATGTATTGTATATATTTCTACAACCATCATCATCATTATCATCATTACCAGCCCTTATCGGTCCACTGCTGGACATAGGCCTCTTCCAATGAACGCCAATACGACCATCCTCCTGCTACGCGCATCCATCCCGGACCAGCTACTGCACGGAGATCGTCTACCCACCTGGTGAACGGTCGACCAACACTTCGTTTCCTAAACGCGGACTCCACTCCAGAACCTTAGTGGTCCATCTGCCATCTGATCTTCCGAGTGTGTGACCAGCCCATTGCCACTTCAGTGAGGTTATTCTCCGTGAGATATCGGGAACTTTAATTCTCTGTGAATTCTATCGAACAAAGAAACACCTAACATTTTAAAAATTAAAGAAATAAACATTAATCATCCCTTCAATTTCTGCAATAAAAATCGTAAATTTATAAGACTTCTTAAATATATAAAAATATTAAATATAATTCCGTTGTCCAGTACCTGTAACACAAGTCCTGACGGTACTTAGCACTGGACTAGACTAACGTGGTGTGATAAGTCCACAGATATTATTATTATTATTATTATCGACTTTCGCTGAGCAAGAAAGTAAATAGCTATTATAGAAGCTTTAATATTAATGGAGCATGTATGACTGTAGCCGCAATAGACGTGGTAGAGTTTCAAGAAGTTATAAAAACAACTTTATACCTGAATTAATCTGAAAAAAGTCGAAAGGCCATTAGTTAGTCTGGTCATTCAGGAAGCCACCTTCCGTCTAATGCAGATCTCACCGGTCATGGTTGCATCGGTGAGTATCTGTGTAAGACGGCCCGCAGGGAGCTCACGACTCGTTGTGACGATTGTGACGCGGCGGTAGACTCGGCTCAGCACACCATCGAGGTGTGCCCGAGATGGGCGACGCTGCGTCACGATCTGACATCAGTGGTCGGAGGGGACTTGTCAAAGTCGAGCATCACTGTCGCGATGCTCGACAGCTATGAGCCCTGCCTGGCGATCGCTTTCTTCTGCGAGACCGTCATGTCTCGGAAGGAAACCGACGAGCGGGTGAGAGAGGAGGCTGTCGACGCGTCCTCCCCCCTCCGACGACGAAAGGGGCCACGAAGGAGGCGCTATCTGCAGTGCCTTCATTAGTGCCCCTGTGTTCCGTTCCGTGTCGGGCCGGGATGGGAACCCGGTCCACTTCATCAAGACACGGCGTCGTGGGGACTGTCATAGCGTAGCTGGACAGTCCCCGAGGAGGTGAAGTCTAGCCTTTTCGCCGAGGCCAGCCTGTCGCTGGAGGGGTCCTGTTGCCTGCAGATCCGGGACCCTGCACTAATAGAGGCTGAAGGCTCCCGTAGGGGTTTAGTTGGTATTGCTACCCAATGGCCGAGTCCAACAGGTACCCGGGCTCCCAGGTATCATGTGTCAATGCATTCCCCTTCTACACCAAAAAAGGTCATTCAGGATTACTAACTAAAACAATGAAGATAGAATATATTTCGATAATTAGAAGTAGTACTGCTCCAGTAATTATCCCATTTTGATAAATTTTTGTGGCCAAGAGAGTATCTGTTACTCTCGTATAAAAAAGACCAACTTCTCCTTAGACAACTTGCAATTACATAATCAATCAATAAATTTCCAGAATTGTTTGTACATATGGTGTCGTGACCATCGACTACACCACCGCTATTCCGACACGGACGGAGATCCACATAACTCTAAAAGGGGTTTCTTCTTTAGTCACGTTGGTTGGCTGATGCACAGAAAGCACCCATACGTCAAGAAGCTTGGAAAGAGAATTGACATGAGCGATTTGGAAGCTGATTGGATGGTAATGTTCCAAAAAAAGTATGTAGATTTCAAATTTGTCTTAAATGCTTAGTATATATTCCATTTACTTAGTTGTGTGCATTTACTTAGTTGAATTTAATATTTACAATTTTCTTTTCAGGCACAATGTAAGCATTGTGTCAGAAAAGCCTTTAAAGGAAAACTTCACAAATTGAGTTATCATTTAATTAAAGTGTTCCCTGTACATTTTATTACACAGGTAACCAAATTTGTAAGATAAGGAAATTGTAGTGCCTCCGTAGAACAAGTACTATTTAATGCGTTCGGGTGCAAACTAGCAGCCTTTTTAGTCATGACGCTACAAATTCTCTGAAATCTACAGTTTAGAAAATGCATTACTACTATCGATACTTTATACTACTATGCCGATTACTAAGCCGATGCGACGATTTTCAATACTATAAGGGTCGAAGAAGGTCGTTGCCGTTGATCTCTACCGATCTCCTTAGTATTTCCACATAATTGACATGCAAAGTAGGTAATCTGGGTGAAGTTGGCCACCGCTAGTCCGAGTGAATGACCATGTGGCGCTTCTGTCCGTTATTAAAATAGCGGAACGATAACTACTACGTCGATCACTCTGCTCCGCTCATCTTCCAGAAGGCCGAAGGAGTCTCAGAAAAATTCTGAGATATAATAGTCTGGCAAAAGGAGGCTATATCACCCAAGGCCCTATCACTTTCCAGAATCGCGGTTACAATACAGAAAAGTGAAAGCCCCATCTCTCTCCCCAACGCCAAAGCTACGCCGTGGCGATGTGCAGCATTCGCGCTGGGCTGAATCCGTCGCAACATCGCATTGGCGGCACCCAGGCTCCTAGGGGTGTCTCGACACAGATAGTCACTAAACTATGTACCCAATAAGTGCATGTGTCATGCGAAACATGAACGGTCTTCGCTCACGCTGCATCCACTGTCTCAGTCTAAATGATGTGAATGCCTAAAATCTTCGTTATCACAAATTATATTATTGTATGGTAACAGAAATAATCTTTTCTTCTTTTCAGATATTACTATCATTTATATTTTATATTCGCCTTCGTAATTCCTGTTTTTGTGCCCTGGTACTTTTGGGGAGAATCATTTAAAACGTGCCTGTTAGTATGTTATATCTTCCGTTATCTCACCCAGTTAAATGGTACATGGCTAGTCAACAGCGCTGCACATCTTTACGGGACCAGACCATACGATAAGTGCGTATATTTTTATAAAATTCTACGAATTCAGCTTTTATTTTGTATCAATGCGTTAAATGTCAAGGATCACTAAAAACTAGGAAATTAACGCGTGTTGTGATAAAATACGTATTTTATCACACACGTGGACGTTATCAATGCCGTGAGGTTTTTGAAATTTTATGACTTTCATGACGCACATACATTCCGTCTTTAACATCAGCCTTAAGCAAGGAAGTTCTAGTATAGCGGCAAACGAGCAATCCGAGCCTTTAGACGACTGCCGACGCCCATAGACATTCGCATGATCGTTGTCATGCTCTCTTATAGGGGCAAATGACAAGTTGAATCCTCATAAATATGTATGTAAATAATATAAAAAAAATCTAATAGAAGGTGAAATCTATGTAAATGTAGGTGTTTTTTTCTCTCTGACTACCCCGTTAGGGAACTGGCGTGATGTTGTGTTGTTGTTATTGTTGTTAAATGTAGGTCCTTAGTAACTATACTAAAGACCTACATTTAACAACCTAACTTTTTGTGCTACTTTTAGTGCAGTATTCTTTAGTAAAAGGTAGAGCATCCCTTTTTTCCAACTGAATGGGGCCGGCATGACCAAATACGAAGACGTACCTCTCGCTTACATGACACATCCCTAAAGTAATGACTATGCTATTGCATTTCGTGCGGTTTATGTATCTGGTGACCTGCTGCCCCCTTAGCTTAAGTTGGCCCCTTAGGCTGGAGTGAAGGATCTGCGTGACCGCGTGGGTGTTAACGGACACCTGTAGTCACTGTGGGGTCTAATCTTCATTCGCCCCACTATACTATAAAAAACCATCAGTAAAGACACCAAGAGTATATTATTTTATAAACTTTTAGAAAAATACAACCCGTTGAGTCCTGGTTCGTTTCGTTTATTGGCTTCGGGGAGGGCTGGCACAACTACCACCACGCGTACCCGTGGGACTACAAGGCCGCAGAACTCTCCACCCACTTCAACTCTTCTGCTCTCCTGATTGAGTTCTTCCATAAAGTCGGACTGGCATACGATCTAAAATCTGTGCCACCTCACTTGGTATTCATCATTTAATTATTATATAATTTAATGTTACAGAATAATGTTATTTTATAAAATGCAAGCACATACTTAACAGAACAGTGATGTTGATAAAAATGGAAGATGAGTCTTTGTGGTTGTTCTTTATGACTTTAAAGTCATATATTTTTATATTTATATCACATAATACCGCCGTAAAGTGGCAACTGTCGTGTCGCGTTTCACGCGGTCGAGTAGCCGGTGGCCTATTGGGGGGAGGAGGAGGGTAACGCATCGGCATAGTAAACATGTGGATGTTCATGGACGTCGGTAACCTATTCTATAAAGAAAAAAAAATACTTTAAAATCAGAAATATCATTAGCAAATGAGAACACGGGGCTCTATCTATTAATCAGAAATATCATTAGCAAATGAGAACACGGGGCTCTATCTATTAATCAGAAATATCATTAGCAAATGAGAACACGGCGTTCTATCTATTAATCAGAAATATCATTAGCAAATGAGAACACGGGGCTCTATCTATTAATCGCGCTGATCAACGTTTTTCAAATCCATATTTTATGGGCGTTTCTCGTATATTTTTATCTATTTAAATAGCTACTTAATCATCACAATCTATATATTAATACGTGAAGAAATATTCCATCACGTGAAGTCTTCTGGGATGGAAAACATTTTCAGATGCAGAAGAGGACGAGGTAGAAGCCGGACCACTAGACCCGCAGTACGGACATTGCCCCGCTTACATAAAAGTTATAAATTATTTATAATTTCAGGTGAAAACGCGAATATTGAAAACAGGAGACGGAACTCATTATGCCCATGGAAATGATGACGCCAAGAAGTGTGTGACTGCTGTTGGGCCTGTACATCCCTTTAATCCTTCATATAATGTCAACTACAAGGCACCGGATGCAGTGCTCAAAGGAGAAGGACTGCCTTTATATGACGAGGATGACGTACTCAAAGCTAAATTAGTGAAAAGGAAAGCGGCCAGTGGATAATAAACAATCCTTTAATATTAACTGTTTTCATTTGGGGTGAAATTTTCACATACGCAGAAATAGGTTCATACGCAGAATTCCATACAAGGCTATGGTAACCCCTAATTCATTTAACTCCTACTGCATCTGCCTAGGGATGAAACACATATTTATTTATTATCAATCAGTAACTCCAAATTAAAAATTTCAAGTTTCTGGCTTCAGAAATAAAGGACATTCATAGAAACTTAGAAAAAAATTGCAAAAATTGTTTCTTAGGACCTACACGTAGGTCGCAAATTCCAGTAATTAATTTGAGCCTGATCAGTCAGTCGGTAACTTAGGCCAAACTGCTTTATAGATATTTCGATTGTAGATTAATGAAAAGAAAGCTTGTTTAGTCGGTAGAATTATTATTAATAGGTACTTCTAATAACACTATTTAATGTATGTGTTGGCATGTAAAATACACACTTACTATGCTTAAAATTAAAAAAAAATATTAAAAAATGTGTGCTTAACTGATTTATGAATTCGATAAAAATTGTCATAAAGATAATATACATAGGGTAGGGAAGCCATAGGCAGGTCATAGGCGAGTACGAGCGTCGTGTTGACACGACATAAAGAAGAAAGCATTATTTTTGTTTAAGCTAATCTCGCGTTGCGCAAAGAGAAATGAATCAAAAAAGAGATAAAGTAAATAAACCATATATGCTTTCTCTTTCCACTTAGGCGGACGCGTTTAGACGGGCTTCCATTTTCTATCTATATGATCTCTAACGGAATTAGTACGCCTACAGAAAAAGTAACACATTTTCTGCTCCGTCATAATTGCTATAATGTAGGATTGTCTCCATACTATTATACTGATATATTTACTCCATATTTGATGCTCCCGTTTTTTGTTGAATAATAATAGTTCTAGACGAACAGTTCGACCTTTTTCTTTAAAGACTTGTTATTAAATCGTTTCTCACCGATCACTATGGACGTTATACTGATCGGTGAAAAGGGGCAACTTTTCACTAGTTATTTAATAACAACCAATGAAAAATTAGCGTTTTTATACAATACTCTAGAATAATTATAATATATAAATATATTACTAACTTGTATAATACTCTTAATATATTAAGGGTATTCTGTTTAGCTACTTAGAGGAGATAACAGATTATCTTATCATTACTCCATGTTTTACGGAACTCCGTTATCTTACACACATTCTCCAATGAATCAGCTAAAACTACTATCATTTTTAATTCAAAGTAAATTCCAAATTACATAGATGTAATAAAGTGAATAAACATTTTAAGGCCTAATAGTTTATTGTTATATAATTTTATAGTTACAACTGTCTTATTCGGGCTTCTGATCATTTATATCTAGTCAATACAGAAACATCCCTGGCGAGCATTATGTTTAATCCAGTATAGAAACTTTGTAACCCTTGTGTAGACCCCCGGATAGCCAAGCCTACCGCAGCCTATACCCCAAGAGACGACACCTGAAATAATTAAAATACAATTATTAAAAGTTTTAACACTAGTTTGGCAATTGAATAAATAAATACACTTTATATACTAAAAAAAGTATTAACATGAATTTCCAACAAGAAGTGATAATACATTCAGTCAAATATACACTATTTTCAATAATTATAACCCTGATTATTATCACTTGTGTTTTAAGTTAATGCCTAAAGTCAAAAGAGCGGAGTCTACGATAAAAGCTACATCACTTGATGTAACTTCCGACATCAATAGGCATCGACAAAGATGGAACTAAAATGAGAAAAAACCCAAATTTACCCAATTGGGATTATACAATCGTAACTCCCAACACAATTGTTACTCTGCGAGAGTTGCGTTCCACACAACTGTACGATGGGTTCTCAGTGACATTGAACACGTCGTTGTGTGAGTATTGAGTGGTACTTTCCTTACCGCACCGAACCGATCCAGTTGCAACACTCTTGTAGTGCTTAATTCATTTGAGTCTCCAAAGTAGTTTTATAGTTATGTTAGTCTGTACAGTAACCGATATACCTAGTATCTTCACGAATTCCTCACGCATGCTGAAGCATTTACCTTTATTATCCCTTGGCTGTATGATGAGATGAAAAGGAACACAAAAATAGCTGATGTTATGCTAATGTTCAAACAAATGTAGTTTTACACCTAAAACATTATACCTAAAAGCTCGTATCTTTTATCCTCTCGCTCCGTTGATAAAGCCCCTCCGCTATCACCCTACAAAGAAACACCACGATAAGGAACTCTAAAATAAAAAAAAATGTAATACACATAAATATCTCATACATCACAACAAGGCTAAAGGGTAAGGTAAAAAAGCAAGCCTTATTGTTTTTTATTTGGGTCCGCCAAAACTTTGGTGTTACAGCTCTTTAAAGAAGTGCTACACCCCATTCGTACGGATAAATATACAAGGCAAATAAACAATTCCAAATTAAAAAGAACAACGTACATCTAAATATAAAATGTCGACCACGTCAGCTACGCATATTACACATACATATTATAGTGAAAGGTGAGTCCTTGCGGGCACAAGTGTACTCATTCGGTTCTGTGTGTTCCCTCTTTCTCCTATTTCGATGGGATAGCAACAACCGACACGAGCGGAGAGAAATCAGGCGCAGGATCGAAAGCTTAACGTGCTCTCCGAGGCCCGGGCGTGTAACATCAACAACTGCCCAACTTCAGGCTGTTATTAGAATTTGAAAAATCCCAATAACACTTTGGTCCAACCCGGAACTCGAACCTGTCCTGGGTTCGAGTCCCGGGTCTCTCGACTGTGGATGAACATCCCTACCATCAGAGCTCGAGGCAGTCACATTGAATATATATATACGTTATCATTATGGTTGCGAATGTTATTCGCAACAAAAATGTATCTAGCGACGGCAAGAGAGAAGACGGAGAGGTAAAAAACCGATAATCACAGCGACCGATAATTCCAATCTCTAAATACACATTTCACTTGTAACCCTACTCGCACTGCTATATTTTTGCCCTCATCGCCCTAACAGCGAATCTAACCATAAGAATGGGTTCCTTTTCGCTTCCACAGCATTAATTCAGAACCGAAAAAAAATATTCTTTATGCATTTACCTTTTCCGTAAGGACTGGCTGCGAAAATTCACGATATGCGGGGATACTCAATGAAATTACGTGTGTGCCTTCCCGAAAGGGGAGTGCACAGCCCCAACTAAAACAACAACAGGGTACTGCTGGTGGGTACTACATTTATATCAAAACGAGAAAATCAATAATTATCAAGTTACCTGGCAAGTGTCTCTGTTTCCTTCTGCAGGAAAACCGGCACATAGCATTGCGCTGTCTATCATTTCGGACTCATACTTGGTATTTTTACATTCCTTATTACTAAGCACCGGTAGTTCCACGTCTAACAATACACACGAGTGATTCCCTTTCTCACTGACAGATCCCCAACCAGCAGCAATAGCTTTAACTCCCACGTAATCTTTTTCTGGAATGGAGAAATATGATTATGATGTCAAGAGTCTTTTTTAAATACATTTTATTCTATATATTATATGTTAATCGTAGCGAAGGTGCTATATTTGACGTACAATAATGGACATCAACTCCCAGGTGTCACTCCTACAATAGAAATGAAGCAATTGGTATTGCAGCATCACATCATATTTAAAATTTAACAATTTAATGGGTCCAGTGACGAAGCCCCGCTGGGGGCTAGAGCCCCATTGAGAAAATAAATTCAAACTAATATTATGAACGTGCAAGTTTGGATGTTTGAACATATACATATTTTCATAACGGAATATGTTTCTTAATCTCGCCAAAACTGCTGAACAGTTTGGTGTTAAGGTTAATTTATTTTATTCTTTTTAGTGAGGTGTTTTCAAGTCTAAGTGTTTGATATTTCTGTTCGAATTTAGTGTATGTGTACATATTCAAAGCACGGTATTATAAGTAAATAACATTAAAGGATATATTATGTAGACTTTTTTTATACAACTAGTTGTGCGTAAGAACGCACACCCGCGTTAAAACTATAACGGAACTAATGATTGTCTCGGGATTTAAAGTTATTTTCTTATTCCGGTTCAAATCTATAATATCTCATATCTATGTCAAATTGTTCATTAAAATGTATTTATTAATATTTGTGTGAAGGATAACATACACACAAATACACTTTCGCCTAAGTATATGATATATATTAATAGGGTAGTAGAATTTTAAAAAACGTTTTAATGACATCTAGGATATTTTCAGTAAATGATTAAACAATACTAAATATTTCATTCTCGCGAGAAAATCCCTGAGGTTTTTCACCTTCCTCCAAGGAATGGCGTGCCGATGATATACGACGGTCCACGAAGCGATCCGACTATCTTCTAAAACCACGGCTGGTGGCATTGACCTCGGTCAATACATTTTCAATATCATTATGATATAATAAAGTTACCATGTAAATTTCAGAGAAATAAAAATTCTCACAATCATTAATTACTCACCATCGCTATGTGGTAGACAGATGGGTTTAATGGTGTCACTTATGTCAACGAAATCGTTGAGTTTTAGAAGCGCAATATCATCTTTGAATGTCGCATAGGTGAAGTTACGGGCAATTACCTCGACCACAAAACGGGTTTCTGGCGGATGTGTTTTGTTGCATCTGTTGTGCTCTCCCAATGTCACCTTTATAATAAACCACATTAACCTGTCAAGAGAACAAAAAAAAATTAAAAATATATTTTGGGCTCAGTTGATATGACAGATTTACACAAAAAATTACGGGTTGGTCCGCACCATAAACAACCCCTCCAACGCCTGTGCAGTGCAGTGAGATGAGCTTCCCATTCTCTCTTTAACGTAAAGACACCTTCTCCTGCTCCAGCTCATTTGTCCACTCTTCTAAAAGGAGCACAACAGCAGCATCCTAGGTTCTACTTATTTTGCCTAGGCTCCTCACCCCGATAACTAAGCCGTCATGGCGCTCATGGCAAAGTAAAAATCATAGTGGTGATCATGTGTTAAACTCTTTTAGAAAAATGTTTAGAAGAAGATAGACCATTCTGTAGTTCAGCGGAATTGGGTACCTCTCGTTCACGTGATAGCGTTGCCACGTTGCCGTTTCGTGCGGTGTCTGAGTAGCTATGGGCCCATTGGAGGGACAGGGTAAATAAGGACATATATTATAAGAAAAACTCGTTTTGAGTAAATATTTCCGTAGACATCATTATTTCAAGTTTTAAATTAAAACAAAATGAAAAGATACCAAAAACATTAAGCTCTCAAATTTTATTCGTGTATTGACGCCAATAAAATACTGAGTGGAAGAGTGCTTGTATCCAATAATTTGCATCTGTATATCTTGTTTGGGAAGGTTATGAGCTCAATAGTTTTAGGAAGAGGTAGTGCCATGCTGCATTGAAGGTAGTGCCATGCGTAGTGCATGACACTACATTCTCCTAGACAACGGAATTTGGCCAGCTCGACCGGCGAGGGACCTTTCGCTCTACTATGTGAATTTTAAGATACACATTTACATATTTACAGTTATGTAATATATTACCATACATAAACATTCAATTTTTAGACTTCCCAATGGATCTAAATATTTTAAATCTCCATTCATTTTAAAATTGCACCCATTATTACAGTAATACCCCATAAGAAACATACATTTAAATTTAATAAACATATATATATNNNNTGTTATTTACAAATGTGCCTAATGATAAGAAGTACTTACTATATCGGGTATTAGTACAATATATAGTACATAATAGTCAGTTAAAAATATTGTATCTTACTCAGGCGCTGACAAAGCACTAAAAGTTTTTTAAAGCATACTTAAAAAAATAAAATTATTATTTTAAAACTAAATACAATTGGTTTAGTTTTTAAAAATGTCGTCCTATATTGAAAAAAAGACAGTCAATCTACAAGGTTAGGTCTTACTTGCACTTGTACGGAACGCTCTAAGTACGAGCGCGATTCGCATTTGACCGGTTTTTAGAACAAAATCATTAAATATTAACAACATATTCCTCCAGATTATATATACGCACTTTACTCTACATTGGAGGTTTGAATCGTGTCTCAAATGATCATTACTAATAAGTGCACTTGCTGCAACTCACCCTTTAACACAATGAGCTGCCGTCAGCACATATCTATCATTGATCAACGTCCCTCCACAGTAAAACGTGTTGAAATATGATAAACGCGCAACCCACGGAAACTCGTTGACAGCTGTTTCGACGCCGCCCGTGATACGTGATGCTTCGTTCCTTTCACCACACCCTGGGTTGAGAAATAAAAACAATGGATGTCAGAATAAAAGTCTTCGTGGTCAAGCAACTGAAAACAATGGATGTTGGAGACAATACCCGTTGACAAAATCATAATTTTTTTATTTTAAATTTTTTGTTCTTTCTCCAAAGCCGTAATCTTATTTAAAATTTTGCCTTAACCAGAAAGTTAATTAGGTAACTTTAACAAACTAAGTAAGCACAAAAATATGTGTATTTGTATTAAAACAAATATTGTAATTAATATAAAAATAAAAGGTAACGAGCACAAGTCATAAAATATTAAAAAAGAACATCTGGATGGGCGAACGTCCTAAGCCTTCCTTTATCTCAAATATCTTTAGTGCATCTGAGAGAACCTAAACTCTTTTGTTTCTTTCATTACTATACTGTAAAATAGGCATCCTCATCGTCATCATCAGCCGGACGACGTCCACTGCTGGACATATAATTCCCCCATAGAGCGCCATAGGTCACGCTGACGAGCCACTAGCTTCCAGCGGCTCCCCGCCACCTTTACCAAGTCGTCCTTCTACCGGATATGAGGTCGTCCTACACTCTGTCTTCCGGTGCGGGACCGCCACTCGAGAACCTTTAAAAAATGTAGAAGGAGGCATAAAGTTTAAAAAAATATAACAAAAGTAATAAGCCACTTACTACAATTACATCTGTAGTGGATATCAAACATGCCGAACTCCTCGGTTTCTGTTGTATCTTCATAATCTTTGGGCAAATATGGCTCATCGGTCGAATATTCGATTTCTTCACTCGTCACCTAAGCCCATCGATAAATCGTACATAGACATGAAATAAATAACTCGTGGGAAATTATTATAATTATTATAATTATACAAATGTCTTGCAGATACCATATAACACAAAATTCTCCGGTTCTTTTCAGTCAGAGCTGGAGTTAAACCGGTAGTAAGTAGATTTAATTAATAACATACTAACATCAAATGGAAATAAAACATATTCATTTCTTTTTAAAAGATTTTTCGTATAGTTTGTAAACATCAATTGATTATAACCGTAACGATTGGAGGGAGAGGGGTAGCCATTCTACAACATAAATGTATAATAAACTGACAACAAATGTGCGTATGCATGTAATATTAAATGATGTAAAAAGGTTAACGGCTTAAGTAAGTGAGGCATTGTAAGGGCGACCCAAAAGTGGAAGAGCGTGAAATGACATGACACCATAACAATTTTAGAGCGAATTAAGAGTGTCCAGATGATAAATGTAACGGTAACGGTAGCAGCTGATAAATGTAACGGACTATCGATGCATCTGCACGTCGGTTGTCAATAAATATGGTAGTCAATAATATGCGACGTCTAGTTTTCGCCGTTTGATGTATTACAATCAATAGTAACCATTATATAAATCTATTTCGCTACTGAGAATGTCTATTTAATTTTAAAGTTTGAGCCTTAAATGAGTCTTCATTCCGGACAAAGCTAAAAAATACAAGGACATAACGGTGTGATAATAACAAAGATGGAACAATGGGAGTAATAACCTTAGAACTTCATTTAAAATTATGCGAGCCCTTCGGCAAAAATATTTTTGTGCGGTCAAAAAAAACAAAAACTTACCCATAATTTATCACAAGCGAATAAGAAAATAAATAAAACTGGTTTCCACATTATTACACCAACCTATAATAATATTCTTTTAATTTAATTAATTTACGATAGTTGCACCCGGACTGCTCTAATGTGCATAGGTGTTGAAGTTAGAGGCTGCGAGCAGGAATGAGGCCGTTGCACCCACAACCGCGACATTATGCGTTGCAGGCCTCTATTTCTAGTCACAGGATCACTGAACTGAACACTAAACTAGACTTAATATTATTTCTAACATCATAATTATAATTTAAATTTTTATATAAAATAGAATACCTACACTTTCGTGGCAATATTCATTTCTATATATTTTTGTAACGGTGGTTGACAACAAAAATCTTTCAGTCTAAAATATTTAACGGTGTATATGTACCCCAAAACACCAAAATATTTATAAGGAAACATATAACTACAATTTAGTTATCTAGCCAATATGGCACTGCAGATCTACTACCTGCATTGACTAGCAATAGAGCAGATCTGCAGTGCAGATGGATAACTATTAGTTATTGGATCTACAGTGACTAAATCCTGCTAACATATAAAACATAAACATATGAACAAATGCATGAGGCTTCTAAAATACCTGTCACTACTCTGCTGTGTAAGTTGTGGAACAAAGTTAGGCTTGAAACTTTTATCACAATAAGGTGGATTTTAAACATAATAAAGACATAGGTCCATGCACCCCTGACATTTCACAATTCTGGGTAACAACTTGCTCTGGTACGAGAAGGAAGAAGAGAGAAATACCAGTATATAATACATTCATGAAATTGTGTGATTTTTATACTCTGTCAACGGTGTAATAATAAATTGTGACAAAAAAAATATCATACAAAAATAATAACTAACAAAATGTCAGTAAAACAAATAGTAGTTTTAAAATGTTTTATTCGTTTCTTTTATATCCTAAATTGTATACTTGCAATAATACACATTTGATTAAATATTAAAATAATATTAATAGTAATAATGTCTTCCTAGCCAAATTTCGGCCACGCCGGCCATTTCTATAGAGGAGAGCGCAGGACATACTCCCTGTTCCCTCATTCCCCCATACCGATTGGTTTGGCAAATACTAATGTACGTTTTTTATAAACAACCTCTTATTACCTTAGATAATTATTAATTTTCTAAAATGAGATATTATAAATTCATGACTAATTTATATATTTACACTTATTATTGAAAAAATGCAATTGAACGTTGTCATAATTTGCTACTGCTGAGCATATAAATTTTACTGATAACACAATACACATGTATAACTATATCAAAAAAATAAATTACAATTCTAGTTAATTAAGTGGAATAAAACATTATCACCGATTAACCATAATTAAGTATAATAAGATGTATTATGTCTTAATGGCACTGTCAACTTATCTTTATCAGGATTGTTGGTCGAACCATATTAAATAAATGTATATCCACCTACAGCTGTGGTCAAACGCTTAAAATATTGTAGTACAGAATAGGTACTAATGTTTCAAACATTTTTTCACACAAATGCAAGATACACGATTTTATCCTGTATACATTCTAAAACGTCCATGATTGTACATAAACGTAAATTTTGGGAAAGAAGTTCTACTTGAAAGAAGAGCACAATTTGAAATTTTCTTTTTTTGCAAAATCAACTTTACACGCGTGATTTTAAGATATTTTTAGAAAGTGCATATTTTGACATGTTCACATCTCTTATACGGACGGTTTCTAAGTGCTGACTGTGTAACTTGGTAATTTTGTAAATCAATGGTTTCAACCGGTGCACCGGTCTGATGGTGCGAATATGATCAAATAATTCTTTGCCACTTTAATCTACGTCCATAGACTTCGATATAGTTGTTAGTTGATCGAAGTTTATAGATAATAATTAATAGACGGAGTGCTGAAATTTCATTTCGTTCTGTCGATCACAATTTGTGGTTGTTTAACGTTTCTATCAATTCTTCAATAATCGCAGTAACAAGCGTCATTGGTGTGCTCCTTTATCCAATCCAAATATTGAGTAACTCTTGTGTAGACTCCGGGATAGCCTATTCTAGCGCACCCGTAGCCAAAAGAGACAATACCTTTGGAAAAGTTACAAGATAAGTAAGTAGTAGAAATAGACATCGGTTTTACAGACAAGTGTAATGCTGCACTGCAGCCGAATTGAGCAAAGGAAATACCAGTCGCATGATAGCGCCTTAAAAGTGATAGCGCATTTCTTTCCGTTTGTGAGTAGCCAATTATCAAATGATGGAAATGGGGATTGTAAGGAAAATGTAGTATGTTACAATTTTCATAGGGGTCTAAAAATTGTTAAGCAAACTAATCGCGGCCAGGGCTTTTATGATCGCCTGTCCAAGCAGATAAAACACACATTTATTTATTTTCTTATGTAGAAGAACTAATAGAGTAGAAGTGGAAGAACGAACAAAATTGGGCATTAATTGCTGACCACGTCGGATATAACCACCACATGTAGAAAAATTAATGTCCAAAATATTTAAAAATCATGTTGTAATCAGATGATATCAATATATGCATCGACAAGACTTGTTTCGACATAGCCGCCGTCTACACCGGCAGAATATTATAAGTTTAAATGCTGAAAAAAGTATATATTTAAAGACTACATACCAATCAAATCGAAAGCGTGATCTTTGTTTTCAACAATTAATGGACCGCCACTGTCACCCTATAAAAATATAAAAATATTTGTAGATGTGGTTGAAGTATTACACATAAAATCACATAAAGTTTACAATGAAATCGCATGTTCGAAACACTATATAAAATAAAATGTTATAATCACCATCAATTTAATCCAAACAAATATTCAAGTTCGAGTAATCTTTACCAATAAACATTTTCATGCAAAATGTTGGGAAGACGAGACTTAACATCGCACTGTCCAAAGTTATCGTGTCTCAAATAGAGATAACCTTCTAATTTCATACGGCAGTTCTAAAAATCCTGCCTTCACAAACTCTTACCATATGAGAATAAAAGTATACCACAGGGAACTTACCGTACAAGCATCCTTATGTGCCGTGTCTGGATAGCCAGCGCACAGGTGTCCCTCCTGGATCTTTGAAGCGTTATATTTGGTGTTCTTGCATTCCTCGTTACTAATAACTGGAAGCTGAGTTTCACGTAGTGTACATGACCAGTTACCAGATTCTTTCATCGCACCCCAACCTGAGACTGTCGCCATAGTTCCAACATACAAATTTTCTCGAGAAGGTTCTAAAATATTTAAGAAATACTTTTAATTATGCATCACATATCATCAACGTTAAGGTCCCAAATGGACCTGCATCAAATTTATTTTAATATGAAGCAAGTTTCATTTGCACCGGTCGATCACCATCGCCTTCGTGGAGCTAATTGAAAAAATCTATATTTTTTTGCAGTGTGCCTTTTGACGACTACCGGCGTCCATAGACATCCGCGTTATTGTCATTCAGAAGCGTGCTCCTTTCCTCCTCCCAGTCCTTCCTCCAATGGACCATTAGTTAACTGTTTTAATGTCTTTATTATGTTCAAAGAATTGTAATACTCCATAATTTCTAATCCTTGAGGAGCCGTTTATCTCCTTCAATCATCAGTTCAGCGATACGAGATGATAAGCACCATATGAACATTCTCGAATAATATTAGAAAAATATGAAAAAACTCGTATGTGTAAATATATTCTGGGCTTGCCCACTATATGTCGTTGGGATTCCATCATCAGATCCTGACTTAGTGACGGACGACGAGACCACTCGAAATATGTGGGTGCTGTTTCGAACACTTTTTGGTAATGGATATCCTGAAATTCCTTACTTAAGGAGCTGCACCTTTCATCATTCAGCTCAACGACATCAAAGGACGAGTATCATATGCAAGTGTCCAAATTCCAGTATAAAATATATGGAAAACACACAGGTGCATATAAAATTTGAGAATTCCCTCGATCCACGGAAATGATCATTTCATCAGATCCTAAGTGAGGAGTATTCGCGACGACGATACCAACTTGGAAGTATAACCTTTCAAACAAAAAAGGAATTCGAATAATCTTGTCCACAAGTGATGGATCAATCGGTCATTCGAAGTCGGTTCATGTATCTTTCCATAAATACAATGTATTGACGGATCTTGTACACGTAAAGCATGATAATTAATACCAAACATGAATGACAATTATAATTTAGAACATACTTTTCATCAAAAATGTTTGACATTTTCGAATATAAACGGCACGGGTTATAAGGAAATAAAGCTCCAATAAAATGTGTCAACGGCCTGCCTAAAATGTGTGTACCTATAATGAAAACCTGATTTATGCTACTAAATACTTGTATCACGTCTTTGATTATTCGAGAAACGACCCCTTTAGTGTTAAAAAAAAAACAAACAAAAACAGCTTACTGCGCCGCATCATCTGAGGACTCCGACTTTAAAATACTCCTTTAGTTAAAAAGAATAGAATGATTAATTTGAGAAAGGCAAAATCGGCATGTATAATCGGGTAGGTAACCTACGGTGGGATGAGTTCAAGTGATGTCAAATGTGTCTACTTAAATCTATTTCTGCTCTAGCTGTGCCGCGCGGTTCCACCATTGATTTCTACGTAGTAAAAACCGTAGATAGAAGAAGAAGTGTAATGTATAACGGAGACTGGCCGGAGACTAGAGACGGAAGACGAGAAAATAGTACTATCTTTGTCTATCTAATCTCTCACGCACAATGCAAATTCAAATGCAGAGAGAATTTTTAATCAAAAAAGAGTATCAGGAAGTGCTAAATTCGCTGTCTCTTTCAACTAAAACATTCGCGTATTACGCTGGCGTCTCTTCTTTATGATCTCTACGGTATGATATTACAGACTGTAATATATATGTTTAGCCTTTCATATACATTAGTTCCGTACATTTTATATTAAAGAATAACAAAAACACATGCAAGCTTTCGTATTTATAATGCTGGAAGGATTCATTACTTTGACTTAATGGCATATTCATTCAAAAGACATTTTTTAATGTTTTTACATGGTGTAAAAAAACTCGAATACGACCAACGAATAAATTGACTGATAAATATTTTTTGATCATAAATTTAAGTCATAATTGTTTGCTAATTAGTTCAAAATATCAAATTAAAAGGAAAAACAAAATCCAGAATGGTTTAAATATGGAATGGTTACGTAACCATTTCATACCATTTTTAGATATGTTACCTTTCCGTATTTAAATCATTCTCCCATTTTGTTTAGTGCGATGAACTGTAAGGGCTGATGCAATAGCGGCGCCAACCAGTAGTAGGTCCCTTCGAAAAAAAAAAGCTTATGTAGTCTGGACATATTTCAAATCTTGGCAAAAATTTGAATATTAAAATATAACAGGGCTCAACTCTACAAGTGGCTACAGGCTATATATTTCTTTGTTTATTTTTCAATATATTTTAAGAAGTCCTATTTCAACTTGTACCGATTCTTTTCCTTTTTTTTTAAATAAGGATTTTCAAATCGTTTTTATTTCTATCTTACTCTTAACTTACTCCAATATGTTAACAAGGTATGAAGAACACGAATACGCAGCCATAAACATGAAAGTGCAGTCCGTTAAAATGCAAAATGAATCATTCTTACCTGGTTTTGGAAGGCACACTGGTCTAATACGGTATGTGTACTCCACTGGCGCGTTGAGTTTCAGCAGGGACAGGTCATGTGTTAAATGTGTTATGGTAAAATTATGTACATACATCTTTGTTATGTAACGTATGATTGGATATTCATTTTTTTTCAATACACAACGGTTATGTTCACCAAATTTAACTCTAAACATGAACCACATAAACCTGAAAAATGACAGAATATTAAATACGTAAATTATATTGCTCAATGAGAGAAATAATCTTTTCGTTTATTTGAACTCGTTAACCTCTAGATCTACAAGTCGCTTTTGCAACAATATTTCTTTGTTCTTCTACAGTCTGGACATTCTTAAAATTGTATGCATCATGAGGATGGTTATCCCCTGTACCGGACATACCTTGGGTGTCAACGATTCTAGTTGCTATACTTTGTACGCAATTAAGTATTAAGCAAAGTATAATTAAGTTGTAACACTTATGTAAGTAATTATGGAATAAATGTTAGAAAATGAAATGAAAAATTGAACGTTGGAACGAGAGTCGATATTGGAGGACATCTAATCAAATGTGAGAGTAGTCGGTACTCTGCGTGTGACTGAACCTGCGGCTGGTAAAGTAGCAGCAGATGAGCCGTCGTAAAGTATACTTTCGGCCTCGCAAGCCAACTTAGTTGTCGATTCCAATAAATGTAGAGCAGTCAAGGCAGGTATGTGAGGATCGTTGTTGTGGCATTCCATTTCTTTGCCTACCCCAGTAGGGAACTGGTGGAAATATGTGTGTGTGATTCCTAGCGACCGCAATGGTTAAGGTTACTCGATATGTTGACGTAAAGTAGTATCGAAGTCGAGGTTAAAACATCTTCTAAGAAAAATCTTATAACCAAAGATGATGAAGTGCCAGTGGGTCGTCGCACCATCTACACTATTAAATAGAACGCAACGCACGTGCAACACCCAACGCGGTTAAGTAATACTTACATATTACTATATATGTACCCAGGCCTTTTCTGTGGAGCCACATGGGATCACACAGTATCCTAGAGCCTAGGACCTAAGACAGAATATCTAAAATTATGCACTTACAACTTTCGAGAATATTCCTGCCCCTTAAAAGAAATAATATTAGATGTTTGACCTACCCTTGAACACAATGAGCTGCTGATATCACGTATCTGTCATTGATCAAAGACGCCCCACATCCGTAGGAGGTGTGGTAAATCAACCGACACGTCCATGGATAGGCGTTGACATCCGTCTCTGAACCACCGACCACTCGAAGATCTTCATTGCGTTCACCACAACCTAAAATGGTATATTCCTCATGATTCAATGTTATAAGAGAATTAGGTAAGAAGGGAATTCCCTCACTAAGATATCAATAGCAAGTTTCCGAATTTTCCAAGTGGTGTCGGGTATATCTTATTTATGTATGTATGTTTGTACGTATATAAACCTTGAATAATTTGTGAAATGCTGGATCAATAGAAATACAATGATTCCCACATGGTTATAAAATAATCAATTCGCATTGATAGAGTTCTTCGCACTTGAGAAAGATTAAAAACCTATTCTATCCTTAAGCCTTAAAAAATTGACGATTGACATAAATTAGACCATTTCAGATTTATTCTATTTTTCTAGTCAAAACCGTTTATTTTTTACCGAATTTCGTTTTAACGGCTAAGAAACTCAGTCGAATAAAATAAAATAAACCGCTGGACTGATCGTTCACCATCAGTACGTACACACACGCACACACACACACACCCAGGCATACGGAAGGTCGGAATAGATTCCACGGACCTCAAAACATGGAATCTGGTGAATATTCGATTTTCGAAAACTCGTACTGAATGCATTTCCCATTTGGAAAACTTCCATCTCACGTTCAGAATTTAAAAATACGTACGTACACTTATGTATATTACACAATTAAGTAGGTACCTTATATAATTCTGTAGTTTAGTTATGTACGTTATGATACTTTCTGCTTTTTGCGTTAATCACCGGACTAACGCATTATTATGTAAATAATTAATTTGTTATTTTTATTTTAAATGAAATTCCTTTTAACGTAGAAAAATATACTTATATATAGTAACAACCTCGAATTATTATTATTTACAGTCTGTTTTTTAGGATTCGACAACCTTGTCTATGAGTGTTATTGATTGTTTAAAATCCACAGACAAATCTGTCGACCGATAGTTTGTTTGCCTTCACTCTGTATGCAACAGCGATC
Source organism: Eumaeus atala (assembly GCA_017140195.1). Lineage (NCBI taxonomy): Eukaryota > Metazoa > Arthropoda > Insecta > Lepidoptera > Lycaenidae > Eumaeus > Eumaeus atala. The sequence continues at coordinate 747,345 of JAFELO010001091.1, read as the reverse complement.
GTGGTGATGTGCGAATTTGTATACTTCCTGATTGTTTCTGATCAAAGGCGCGACCAAACAATCAAATGATAAAAAGTCTGCAGTCCTTATGAACATTGTTATCGTAAAAATCACTCGCATTTATACAAAAAAAATCTAGAATGTGACAGATATTTAAATAACATTTTTTTTAATGTACCTAAATTTAGTACTTAATGTTCAGTGTGTGTTAGAATGCATAATTGTATACAAAATATTAATATAAAAGTATGCAACTATCAAAGTGAACACAAATACTCACTGCAATCTCTACACGCCGGTAGGGGACCGGGAGATGAATAGGATCCATGTGTAAAGGGGGCTTCAACAATTTTTGCTTCCTATCAAAAAACAAATAAAATCTTAGATAATTATATGTCATATATCCACCTTTAAAATCAAAACAAATAAAGATTGTAAAATACTTTATAAGCCGCGATAAGATCCGATAAAGTAGTTTTATTATAATTTGTGAGTTTAACATTCGCATAAACCAATTCAAACCAAAATCAGTTGTCTAAATATTTAGCATAAACAGTCTTGGCGTTCATTTTTAAATACCTATTTTTGTCTGTATGAAGTATTTTACTTTATTATGAAGTAGATTATATGATTAGTACATAATAAATAATCAATGAGAAATGCTCAAGAAACGATGCACTTTTAGTAACTTATATAAAGTAACACGGCACTGTAAGCTACTGTAAAATTTTAGATACATATATAACAATTAACTTGAACAGAAATCAATAATAAATAATAGGTTTTTTGAGTTTAATAACTTAAAACCTATTTTTTAAGTTTAACATTTCCGTTCTAATTAAGTTTGAAATTAAATAACTTCATTATTAAATTGAAATCAGTTCTTACCAATGGTATGCTGTTCCCTTTGTCAATAGAGACACATGTTATTATGCATATCAAATACCAAATCATTTTATACTAATTAAAATATTTTTAAATTAATCAAAACTACTATCAAGACAGAAGCGGAACCTTTGATACACTTAGACAAATGTTTAACGCGAAGTCTTCGATAATTCTGTTACACTAAAAAAGCAGACGATCTCGACGCTTATGGATATGAAGCAGTCTAAAATGTAGCACGTCCTTACTAGTCTGGATATGGTTGATTAAGAAAAGAAATTTAAAAAGCTACATTTTAAACGCCCATCGAAGGCAATACGAACAGGCTTGTTTATTTGGCAATGACCCCACAGATCGTTGAACTCTATCATACCCATACCAGTTTCAATTTATGGCTAATTTAAAACCTATTAATCACACAATAAAGGCTATAATTCGTGAATAGACTAAATATATGCTCGAGAATAGTATTATAACCACTTATGTACATAACTGTAACAATCATGAATTTTAAATAGTATTTCAGATCACACTTTGTAGATTTTTACGACTTTATTAGAATGTTTTCTCATAATGCCACCAGTTGTATCCGGTTGACTGGATTCATGGTACTGCTTACCCGCTACATCATCTGTATTCGTTATAATATAAAGATTTAGACAGGTTTTTTTTAAATACCTACTTAAGAGATGAATTTCGCCATATATATTTGATCGAATTCTTCTATAGATTTTTATCATCAACTCCAGGCATTGAAGTAGAAAATATTTTTCTATGTTACTATCGGTAAGCCCTCTTTCATCTTATCATTGTCTACCTTTTTTTTTTTTTGTTGTGAACACATTAACGCGTCTTCACCGGCCCTGGCTGGGGTCTAGTGCAGAAAAACCACGGTAAGTGCCATCAGTGCCGTCTTCGGTGAGGTGCCGCGGAACAACAAATCATCAGAGCAACACGACCAGCTAGACTGTCCTCTAAAGGACCGACGCCTCCTCCACAGTAGTGTTGCCCCGCACCGCAGGGCAACCCCACCAACTTTGGGACAGAGCAATGGGGTGAAGTTCCCATCCTCGCTCCTTTCGCTCCATGCGCCTTGTGCAAAAGTGCCTCTTCCTGTTAATGTTTTGCCCCCCTTTCCTATAAGAGAGAGCAACCCCCTTGGTTCAATTGAATTTTTCGCCTCGAAATTCGCCTGGGTTCACCCCGGGCTACTGAGCCCCACCACTATGACAAAGCTTGAACCATGGTGAGGAGGATCGGTGTACCTAACCCAATGTCATTCGTGATTTGTAAAACGTTCCTAGAACAAGTCTGTCGCCCGCGTTTGCTATGCATACAATGGTATTGAGGTTCTGTCTCAAGAAATGTCTCTTTAGACAGGTGCCTATGCCTACATCTTTTTCCGGATAAAAAAAGGATCCAGTCATTGTAATGAGTGTCAGTCCCTTTTTAAATGACTTTTTCCATTTATTGTGATTTACATCATTAGAAATAGAAAATAGTGAATTTTATAAAGTTGATCTATACTATTCGTAAGAATTTTTTTTGCGAACATGTCTCACTTCATGCAATCTCTAAACTCTAAATCACAACAAAACACGATCAACACTGGATAATTTCTGAGTATAATCATTTTTTTTTTCAATATAGCATAACAGTATAAACAGTGACATGCATGTCAGAAAAAAATAATTTATACTTATATTGAACTCCTAATTTATATTATACTTTATTCGTCATAGAAACGTTATAACACCGTTAGCATATTAGTATTGTCAGTAAACTAATAGTCTTACGGTGTAACCTTTTACCTACTTTCTAACCAACTACGTAATAACGACGTGCGAAATTCAGTTTTTGAGCAAAATCTTTCAAACTTTACTGGAATCCTTCGGGAGACAAAAGTCAAAGTAGGTACAGCCAAGAATACTGAAATATTTTCAAAAATCAGATATTTTATTTTTGATTTACACAATATTTTCAACAAAATGTATCTGCTAAGAAACCCTTTAGAATGCATCTAATTCCGGTTCAATAAACTAGGGACTCATAAAAACTCTGACTCGATAACTACACGTTCATAAGTGTACATTAAATCTGTTAGAGAATAAGTCCTGTAACACTTATAACACATTAAATCTGTTAGAGAATAAGTCCTGTAACACTTGAAACACATTAAATCTGTTAGAGAATAAGTCCTGTCACACGTTTCTATTTGTACTCTTTTAAAACCGTTCCTGTTTTACGTGTATGTGTTCCATATGTCTCCGTTGAACCTTTTAATTCACTGCTGCTGTTTCTTTGCCTAAAAGGAAAGATAGACAAACTCGAGCCTCGCGCGATTGTACGTGTTTCTACCAGTCAAACCTTTTAGTTATATCAGTTATTAACACTTTTAAACAGGTATTTATTAAAACAGGTGTTACAATTTATTTCTGTTACACAATAAATCAGAAACGAAAAGCAGTGTTCAAAACACTTTATTCGGTAACCACTAAAGTCCTTGACTTCGCTTCCATTTGTGCAGTCGTTCGCAACTCCTGAAGGCAGCGACAGGGATGGCCTGCAGGGTCAACAGATTTTACGGAGATGCCTTTTTAGAGACTTGTCCATGATTCTTCTATAACCGACTTCAATAGGGGAGCAAGTTCTCAATTAAACTGGATGTTTTTATTGTACGCGTTAATTTCGTCAATTGTGGTATACTCTCCAGAAGGTCGCATCGTCACCAAATCAGGATCTTATGATAGGACCCCGGTGAAATTGAGAGCAACACCTAAATTACAAGTTCTTCTAGACTACTGGGTGCTGTTTTAAACATGAAAAAACAGTTTTTCTTAATGTATCAATTTATACTTCGATTTGATGTGGATATGTCTGACACATACTATATTTTAGCAAGAAATTAAGAGTAGAAAACATTCAATACAACCAAAACATTTATCTTAACTTGTGTCATTTTATGCTTGTAAATATAGATGTATCGTATGCATTTCTAATTATTAAATGTATAATAAAAGTTGAGGTTCGGGATTCTTTTCACGCCTCGAACAATAAATATTACTAGGATTTTTAATATATTTCTTTTCAGTACAGAAATGATCGTAATCACGTACACGAGGTCACTTGGTATATACTGCGTAGTTACTCTCATGGCATTAACCACAATAAAAACAAAAGAACAAAGCCATTTTTTGTTAAGAACAAAAAGACGCAGCTTTTTCTAGTTTTCTAGCTCTAGTATACGCGGGCAAACGAGCCATTGGAGCCTCTCGACTGCTACCTTCGCCCACAGATATCCGAATATTTGTTATGCAGACGCTCTGATTTCTTTTCCTGTTTCACTCCAATAGGCCATCGGCTAATCACAAATCGCCACATGTGCTGTGCGGTCATTACTCTCAAAACTCACATCCTACTCAATGATGTTCTTAATAATTAACTATTATTTAAATACGAGGGTGGATAGAAAGTACTCGGCCTAACATAGTTTCATTAAATTCTAAAAATCAAATCTACCCACATTATTTAGTTCAGTTCAGAATAGGTAACTGTGTTCGAAAAGCTTGCGATAATTGGTTGTGATTTTATATTTTTTTTAACAAAGTAATCGGATATATTCCTGAAAATGGTGCAAATCTTGCCGTCATTAAGTACCTCCATAAGAAGGGGCTATCACCGAGAGTCATCCATGATGATGTGGTCTGAACATACTGATACTTTATAAGATTTTGCTCTGTCTTATTCATTCGTTAAAAAGTAAATAACACAATTCAAGCGTGGTACGGAGAGTGTGAAAGATGAACTCCGTTCTGGAAGGCCTTCTATGTCCACTACTGTCGAAAATGTTAAAAAGTACTTGATTTAATTATGCGAGACAGTAGATCAAAAATTAGAGAGATCGCCGAGATTACAGGCATATCTTATGAATGAACTCAAAACATAATACGAATTGGGTTTCCACGAGGTGTTTACGAGGTGGGTTCCGCGACTGCTTTCTGTGAAACAAAAAGCACGCGATTGACTATTTCACGTGAATATTTTGTGTTATTTGAATGCGATGCATTTTTGAATCGGTTTGTAACAGTGGGCGAAACATGGGTTCACTACTGTACGCCAGAAACAAAACCACAATCGAAACAGTAGAGAAGACCTGGTTCACCACCCTCTAAAAAGGCTAAGGCGATTTTGTCGTCAAATAAGGTAGGCTTCAGTATTCTGGGACTCGAAGGTTGAGATTATGATTGATTATCTTGAAGGGGATCAGACTATAAACTATGGTTACCACTGTGTGCAACGAGAGGAAGTAACAGAATAGCGTCCAGGAATGATCAGAAGAAAACTCCTGTTTCATCAAGATAACGCTCGTGTTCACACGTCAATGGCTGAAATCCACAATTGTTGCTTTGAACTATTACCACCACACCATCAGACTTCTTTCTGTTCCCTAACCTAAAAAAGCACTTGGGAGGTAAACGATTTTCTAAGGAAGAAACTTTTTTTCAACGGCCTAAATGCTGTAAATGGGAGATGGCAAAAGTACAACGAAATTGATGGTAGAAAAATAAAAACATAACGTATGTAGTATGCGTTCATTTTTCAATCCACCCCTCATAAAATGCCTTGCAATAGAAGACCGCGCTGCTCTTTGATTAAAAAAAATTATTAAAAAAGCGTTTATTTTCTTCATGTTATGTTACCTACCTAGATTGCCACAAATATTGTAGCAAAGAAAAAAAAATAGTAATTGCAAATAAACATTTATTACATTTACAGTGTGTTGGTCTAATACACAAACATAAAGCAATTAAAAATATTAAAGCTTATTCGAAGTGGTCTCTATTGGCTGCAATACTGTCCTTTAAACGTTGAGGCCAGTTATCAATAGAAGCACGCACCATTTCCATGGGGAAATTCTTCTCTGCCAATCGTATGGCTTGTTTTAGGAACTTCAAATTTTCATGGCGTTTAAAGCAAGCTGTTCTCTCTAAAACTGACCATAAATCATAACACAACGGATTAATGTCGGTACTAGATGATAATGAACAGAGCGGAACACTCAGTCTTCAGCTCTATCAAGTCCGGAACGTTTGTTTGAAGCAAGATTTAGTGGGCTTTAAGAGCTGGTCCCGTCTAGCTGGAAGGACTAATACTTAGTTATTGAACATGGTGTTTTTAAGGAGCTTAAATGCCTTCTCAAGAATAGTTTTGCACAAACAAACGGCTCAGTCACTCCTTCATAGCTACTACCCCACCAAACCATCCTTAGTACCTCGTGCATAATTATGGCCTCTTTTGTTTAAATGTTGGTTAATTGTAAAAAAAAAATCTCATCCATAAGCAAATTTTTTTCTGTGACCTCCCTTCGCGTATCACTTCAGTAGTTATTTCGATTTTATCACGCTATTCGTCCTTAATTTATCAGTTAAGAAACGACCACTGCGCCCCTTACAGATTTCAAGTCTTAAGTCGTCTCTTAAAATACGCGAAATGGTTCTACTTCTTTATTCCTCGAGATTAAATCTTTTGCGTTAGGGCAGGATTTATTCGAATTTTTCCCTTACTGCTGGACCAACTTTTTCGCACGAACACTACGTGGACGGCCAGATCTCTCTCTGTCACAAACAGAGGAATATTCATTGTACCAATAATAGCCCGGTACACTAAAATTTCACGAATACCAAGTGTATTTGGCTCCATGACTACTTTGTGTAATGCAGGCACAGCGATAATGTTCTCTGTGTGACCCGACTCCATTTTAATATCGCAAAATATTTTACAATGTATTGGCGCCAAAATAAGAAAACACTATGAACAATCGTATAAAAATTATAGTTTCCAAACTCAAATGTAATATTTTTTTTATTGTAACAGTATTTATGGCCAGACTAAGTTACTACTATGCTTCACTTCATAAGAGAATAAAACTTTGTGAGATTGCGGTCAAATTGACATTCAACCTCGTGACTCTGTCTGTCCAGCAGTGGGTACTGGTCATTATGCGCCCACTACTGGACACTTGAGCCACATTTGTGCCGCATTCAGAGGCTATGTATACACTTATAGCTCAATATGGGTAAACCTTAGTTGCCCGAAATAGATTCATTCAACTCGTTGACTTAATAATGAGATGTAAGTTATAGGGATTTCAGGTAGTGCCATTCTACACAGGAGGATGTAGTGCCATGCATGGTGCATGACGAGAAATGCAGGAGCGACGACCGTCGGAATTCTCTCCGGTCGTGTTGGATTGCCGTCCCATCGGAATAGGAATGAAGGAATAGAGAGTGCACTTATGTGTGCGGAAATAATGATATAATCATCGCAATAGTGATGGCCGCTGTAGCCGAAATGCCGGGACTACAAATCTTTAAAAGTGTTTAATAATCTTGTAAGCAATTTTTAACCAAAATTAAGGTCACAGGAATGCTAAAGTCCTGAATGCTTCCCTTTTACAGTTCCCAGATATACTTACACTAATCTGGGATTAGCCCCAGCTTACTGGCTTTTTTGGTATACTAAAAAAAAGTACATTTACGCCTGTTATCCCCGAAGAGGTAGGCAGAGATGTGCTAGTCCATCCACAACTCGTAAGTCCAGTAGATATACTAAACACACCCACGTTTAGCCAAGGTACTGAGGCCCATGATGTCATAGGTGGCAAGCCTATGGCCACTTCGGGTACATATATTTGGGATACTAGCATATCAACTAGTAGTAACACTGGACCTCGGACCTCATCCTTCGTAGACAATCGAAGGTTCCTACCATATCTCAAAAGGAAAAACGAAATACCACGATGTATGTTATCATTGAGGGCAATACATCTGCGTAACAATTGTGTGGGTGTCTATGGTAGTCGTAAAGGGATCCGACTGTTTGCTTGCCCTCTTTTACTATACAAAACATATTTATAATACAGTAATACCCCGCTTTACACGAGGGATACGTTCCAAAAAAAATCGCGTTAACTTAAATTCACGTATAACGAGATTTTATGATAGTCAAAAATTATTACAAAAAAATACAAATCATTTTAATCAAACACTTTAATTCTAGTAACACTTTATGCAACACATACTCTTATTTTTTACGGAAAAATACATCTATTGTCTTTTGGGTAACGTTTTGTTTACGTTCTTATAAAATACGTTCAAAACACCCAACACTGTTTTTAATTGTTTGACAGATGGTCAAGACACTGTCATCATTATTGTCTATAGTCTGCAATAAGTCCAACCCTGAATAAATGTTTGAAAGTGCATTTTGTATTCGCCCTTAAGATAATTTTTTTTTTCTAATTGTTCTTCCTCGTCGTAGATAGCATTATTCTGTAACTTTTTTTCTGGAATTTTCTCTCGTCTAATGAACTCTTGAAACTTGTCTGGAAAATCACCTGCAGCTTGAATGTCAGCGCTGGCCGCCTCGCCTGTTATGTGGATATTGTGAAGATTAGAACGCTGTTGGAACCGATGGAACCAACCTCTGCTGGCAGCAAAATCGGAGTGGCACTCGCTTTTCATTCTTTTGTTTTCAGCATCTCGTACAAAGATTTTGCTTTTGTGCATATCAGATCTCGACTTAGTAATGTGTTCTTCTTATTCAAATCTTCGATCCAGACTGACAGTAATTTCTCCATTCTTTCTAAGATAGATGATCTCGAACGAGAAAGTTTTGTTGCATATGTTGAACTTTCGCGGGTGATTTTAATTTTTTCCCGATTTTTATAAATCACAGATCACAGAGACATCGATTCTGAGAGTCCAAAATCTCTCCCAACAATTGTTGCTTTGCTTCCATTTTCCATTCTTCTTAACACTTTCATCTTCTCAATTCCAAAGTGACGCTTAAGCGCCCTTTTTTCTTTACAGGCGTCATTTTTAAAGTAGGGTTAAATTATGTATGTATCTTCAATAAATGTTGCAGCACAACTGCCAGCCGACCGAACTAACATCACTGAACAAATCAACAAACGAAACGAACGAAGAAACCCCCGTAGAATAAAGTCGAAGGACTGGGAATTCCCGATTTTTCAAAGAGAATATTCAGAGGAAGCGGGGATCCCGCGACCATAGAGAAGTTGCTGACTACATTATTTACATTTGATTATAATTACCCACCATATTTAATTTATTGTATTTGTAGGAGCAAAGTATTATCTATACATATACGTGTCGAGAATATAAATTGAAAATTTACATTACATAGAATTTCTTATATGTGAAATTAAAAGAAACTGGCACATAGAACGTAATATTTTATTTGCACATTAAGTGACCTTAAGTAACTTATAAGTATACTTATTTTATATGGCAAAAATAGTCCATATCTATCTTTTTTTTCCCAATAAATAATTATAAAATAGTTACAAACCAAAACATTTCATCAAACCGTAATAAGCCTTATTTGGCTCACCTATGAGTTTGTTAAAGGTTTACTTTATAATACACCAGTATCTTAAAAAATATTTTTTTCATTATTTCTTATTTTTTTATCTTATTTTTTTATACATAATGATGTATATCATTCCATTGTGCTTGTACATCATATAGTGCATAGATAAATAAAGAGAGGCGGACAATAGATATTAATCTAAATTTTGAGTTAAAAGTAAATGAAATTGTATTATTACAAACAGTACTATGTAATTAACATATATAATGCAATACACTGTAATATATTAGTTGCAGTAAAATAAGTTTTGAAATGATCGGTTAACTTGAGTTATACCTTTTTACATGTTTGACTATCAATGAAACTTACATGCACGGCGATCCTTGAAAATAAAGGCAGGAACATAAAGTTTCAAAATATAAGGTCTCTCACTAAAATCTTGACATGCTCCAAGAAAGACTTCTGGGCGGGAGCTAAGTCTAAGGATTACTACCGCATATTTGGTAAATCGATATTTTTGATACACTCTATAAATCTACAGAAGTAATATTAAATGTCAGCTAACTTAATTTATCTGGAAGAGCTTATTGTACTGTTACAATGCTCTAGTTAGCGAGCCTCCAAACGCTAACGAACAGTAGAGTTTCATACAATTTCGACATCGTCGATCTAGAACTCGTCACAGGTTAAGATTTTCTTCTTATTGCAGCTGATAATATCAAGTTAATATTGCTAAGATCTTTCTCTCGTTGCAGCCAAGAATATAAAATTATTATTGCTAATATCTTACTCTCTCTGCAGCTGACAATATCAAGGTGTTATTGCTAGGAGCTTCCTCTCATTGCGGACGAGAGTATCGCATTGTTATTGATCAAATATTACTCTCACTGCAGCTGAGAATATCAAATTGCTATTGCTAAAATCTTTCTCTCATAGCATCCGAAAATTTTAAATTGTTATGATCAGATCTCAGAAATAATACAAATTTTATATTCATTGCAGATGATAATACCAAATCGCTCAGAATAACTATTTGACGAATGTTATTTAAATATTACTAACATGCACTATGTAACAAAGTCGAGATCAAGTATGTTTAAAACTTATATTTTGAACAATTTGATGCCATCAGCTGATACGCTCGTTATCAAGTGTTGTTCTATTCAGTACAGTAGCAGGCGTCTTGGGTGTTCTCTTTAATCCACTCAAGGTATCTTGTTACTCTGGTGTACACGCCAGGATATCCGACGCGGGCACAGCCATTTCCCCAGGATACAACACCTGAATAATAAAACATAAACACAGAATGGTATATTTATCTGTTATAATAAAATATATTTATCTGTTATAGGATACATAATAAGGACTTATGGGTATTGGGCATTAAATATTATTATTATTTTACTCGCATCTCATCTACGCGTTAACTGATGCTTCATCATCATCCTCATTACCAGCCCTTATCGGTCCACTGTTGGGCATAAGCCTCCCTCAATAAACGCATCCATCCCGGACCGGCATGGGGTGGATGCTTAGTTATTTATAAACATTATAAACAGAAGCACAAATATAAATGTTTTCAAAATTAAATTTAAAATACAAGGGGCTTCCATTGAGAAACTTTTACTCCCTATTTGATATGTCAGTCAGTGAGTTACTTTATGTTCTGATTTTTTACAGGAAATAAAAAGGAAGGCTTTGGTAAGAGTACTCATGACAGTAACACCCAGATAATAAGTAAACATTAACATAAATAACTGGACTACAACATTGTATAACCACTTGACCTTCCCTTCCAGGTCTAAGTGAGCGAATCGCTTGGCCTCACTCGTACCTAATCCTTTGAATATAACCACGTTAAGCCGAGTTTCCCCATACATTTTGATATTATATCATAAACACGGTATGTGACGGACGTAGTAATTTATATAGTTGTTACTACAGCTTCACTTAATATTATAAAGCTGAAAAGATTGTCTCAAAGAACGTAATTTCAAGAACTACTGGTCTGTTTTGAAGGATTCTTGCGGTGTTTCATGACCCATTTACTAAAGAAGGCTGTATAGGCAATATACCATTCGGCTACGATGAGCACGCGGGTTATGCGAATGAACCCACGATGTGCTGCTAGTTCCTTTATAATATTTGATATTTTTTAAATTGCATGACAGTTTTTATCACTTGATCAATTGTATAACCGTGTAACGTGATCCATTACACCCAGAAGATGAGCCATCACAATAATTCAGTGAATTTATATGTATATATACACTTAGCCATATATATATATATATATATATATATATATAATGTTTAAATATATATGGGTTAAGAAAATACTGAGACATTTTATTGATTTGATGACATATTATTAAATATGAAAGGAGTAGTATATATATCCAATATTTATATTCCTCAAAATAAATTGCAATGATGAATTGCTATTCAAAAATGAAAGCTCCAATATATCTTATATCTTCCTTTTCATAAAGAAAAAGACAAATAGTTTAAATACTATTTGTCTGTTAAGTCTAGTTTTGTCTCAACTTGTGTCTAGTTTCTAATCAACTTGAGTCTAGATTCTACTTCCACAGAATGCTCTTATCGTGAAGAATGTTGCAGGTATTCTTCGGAAGCTTGCTGGGTTTTACCAAATACAAAATAATGATAAATAGTTTTACTTAATATCTTAGAGGAACAAACGAGAAATCGGCGAGAAGGAAATGGGCGCCAGCGCACCCATTTGGCTGCAATTACCACCCTGTTGTAACGGTACCAGCGAGAAAAAACTAGCTAAGTGCACACACAGCGGGTGAAAATATTATTATCGGGAAGTACGAGCATGACCAATTACTAAGGGTTGACAAACTTATATTTTCGGGACTTTTTCGCATTACCTTATTGCATTAAATGGATTACAAATATAATAGAAATAATTATGTTCTAACGTTTCACTGATATTCGTGTTCCGATGAACTGTTGCTGAAAAATGCAATAGCATCGCCAACAGTAGTAAAATACAATATAGTGAAAATTCATGATAGGGTTAGTGACAGTCAACAGAAGCTAGTGGTTTTCGATTAGAAAATTTGATGATGAATACTTATTACCTATTAACTCATATCGTTTGTCATTGTTGTCTTGCTTTATCTCTGTAATGAGAGGACCGCCGCTGTCGCCCTGGAATCATTAAAAAGTTGAAGATATAAAAAATTGTCGTGCCAATATTAAGTTTAAATGTATAGAATCGATCATATTAATTTCATTACGGTGGAATGGTCTATGGCCTGTTTGTTGGATAGTCCATCCGTGCTTCGTAATCATCTTATAATATATATATATATATATATATACGTATGTTAGTACGTATATCGTACGCCAAGATGTAGTCCAGAGGGATGACCATCCTAGGAATAATTAACTAAAACCCTCCACGGAAATCGCTTCATCTATTGCTTAAAACCGTATGACAATCTGTTCATTACATTTTGAAACAATCGTTCGAATAGGGACGGCTTTTGTGTACGTTTAGGTATAGTATGTGCTACTGCTACAACACATCATACTGCTCACTATGTTTAGGTATAGTATGTGCTACTGCTACAACACATCATACTGCTCACTATGTTTAGGTATAGTATGTGCTACTGCTACAACACATCATACTGCTCACTATGCTCGTCTCATGGCCGCCATTGCTTCCCTAAGTACCTGAAGGCATCACTTGTTACACCTGCAACCAGTAGTCGGACCATACAGGCTGACTTGTGAGACACTTTCATCGCTCATAGACATAAAACGTCATAAATAGTATAGGTAAAAATAATACGTAAGGTAGCTTCGATGAAAACTAAAATTGCATATTATGATTACCGTAGTGCTGACGAACGTATTGTGTTATGACGGCGTTCAATAATTTGTAGGATATTTTGGTTAAAAAAGTACTTCACTTCGTTACATAATTAGGATGAGAATCGAGTAATTAACCCTTCTGCCGTGATGAAAATTACTCACCAGTCAGCCTCTATAGTACTCTTGGCAAATATGCAACATGCTTGTGTCGCATACCTGTCAAGAGAATCTTACCATGTTCCACTTGCCAAATGATAATCAAATTAACACAACATGAAAAATCCAAGGGCCTTTAAAAATGACACTGGTAACCGCACGACTGGTGGAGTCCCACTCGCATTATATCACCCCAAAGTGACAGATATCATGTAGCGTTTCGTGCGTTTTATGACTTCTTGGATTGAAGGGAGGAGCGAAGGAGGCCAACACATTTCGAAAACAAGTTTGCGAATGTTTGAGCGTGTCAGTAGACGTCACATGGCTCCTACTGTTCGTTTGAGCCCATTCATTGACTTGGAGCCGGTGCGAACGGTGTCATCTGTTGCACAGCTGGTGTGATATGGAAGAAGCAGAGAAACCTGCCTTTGTCTTGGCACCGACTTCATTACTATATATGCAGGTTATTTCAAACTACCTCGTAATAAATTAAAAGTCCTAAAGTTAGTAGGCACTACAAAACATACAACCGTTACATGCCACAAATACAAAACCAATAGGTAATAATGAAATTACATTCAATTCAAATTATTTTTAATTTTTAGGTGTGGTGAAATTTCTGTAGTCGAACATTTTCATTTTTTATTTTGAGTACCAACGCAGTAGCTTTGCGATGCCAAACAAAAAGTCTGCTAACTATTTATCATATAACGCTTAAGCTAAGTGAGAGATAGCAAAGAATTGTCATTTTTCAGGCGAGCAATCAAGCAATGTAATAACTGCAATGAGTATCAACTGTTATATTTGAAAAAAAAAATGTAATTTTCAGTCTAAATATACCTAAAATCAATGTTCAAATAATTTACTTCTAACCGTTCAAGGTATGCATCATCGGGTCTGTAGGATAATGACTACTATATGCAAATGTTTGAATAACATTAGAAAGTTCATGAAAAAAGTGAACATATAAAATTACCTATTATTAAATATGACCCAAAACTCAAGTAAGATATTAAATATTTCATATTTCGGCATCAACGTAATGCCTGAAGTACCGATATGGACTGGTTGATCTCGGTAGAAACAAAATTTTTCCCCTCCAAACAAAGTAACATACAAGTATGCTTAATATACTGAAGGTGTTAAGGCACAAAAAAGAAACCAAAACTAAGACGCAATAATCCTTAAATGAAGTATGCGCCAGCACCTGTTCTGAATAATTCATGAACATTATTCAAAAGTAACTGTTCTTACCTGACACGAATCTTTCTGGCCAGTTTTTGGGTAGCCCGCACATAGCATATTATCTGTGATCATTGACGACGTGTATTTTGTATTTTTACAATCCTTATTACTTATTACGGGCAGTTCCACTTCTTGTAATGTGCAGGAAACCTTTCCTTCTTCTGTCAGAGTTCCCCAGCCCGCGGCTATCGCCTTTACTCCCACATATAGGTCAGCTGTGGGTAAGTGTTCTACGTATTTAGTATGAGGTAGCGCCATACTAGCAACTTAATTAAACCGGTACGACCAAAGAGGTACGTCTCGCTCACATGATACAGCCTTAAAGTGTTAGGTGTTCTGTCGCGTTTTATGCGGTTTGTGAGTAGCCAGTGGCCCATCGGGAGAATGGGATGCAACGCATCTGCAAATGCGGATGTCAAAGGGCATCGAGGCAAATGGTACAAGTTGGTCGTTTTACCCCATATGCTTATATTAGTTAAACAATTCATGATCGTCACATTAATTAAATATAATATGAAGAAATTGGCTTATCAATCAAAAAAATAATGACCAAAATCCGATCAATACTTTCAGGCATATGAGGACAAACATACATACATACATATATACATACATACATACATACATACATACATACATACATACATACATACATACATACATACATAAATACATACATACATACATACATATATACATACATACATACATACATGCATACATATACACATACATACATACGTATATACATACACGTTTGAATTGTTTGTTTGGAAGTCCTAACAAATTGACGTATGTGAATATTTTGCAATTCCGATAATGTTACAAGCATGCGTATCAAATTGCTAATCTTTTCTTAAAATCGATTAAAAAGATCAAGAAAAAAGAGAAAAAGATTCAATGATCCCTCCTACGGCATGAATAGCTTGGCGGATTTTCACGTATAACGCGAGTGCCATCAAGTACTTATATTTAAAAAAAAAAACACTTTTTAGATATAATATTGGTTTGTCATTTTAATTCAAATGTGTATAGCCAAAACGGTTGACCGACACCATAAATCAAGTAGGTATAATTTATTTTTAAACTGCTTTCGCTTTTGAATTACTCCAATTTGTTACCTTTTATCTTATCTTGTATTACTCGAGTTTTAACTGGGTATGCTTTTAGCTTGCGAGTATTAAAAAAATTGGTGTTCATTGGTACGAATGAATAAATGGATTAAGGCGTAACGGCGACTTAACTTTATTGTTTGTATATCTAATATAAGGGGGCAAACGGTAATTTTTGGGTACCGAGAGCAATAGTCATTCACTTAATTATTATACAGTTGTATTGCAATCCGTCCCTCCTCCCACTCCAATGGGCCACCGAAATGTCATAAAGCACGAAAGGATTTTATAGTTGTCACTTGGAACCATACCATGTGAGCGAGAGATGTTTCCGTAGAGTTTAGCCGCCACAAGGGAGTTCCTGGTCAACCAAAGGTCTGGCATACCTATTTTAATACACTTACTGAAAAAATACTCTTACCGTCATTACGTGGCAAGCAAATCGGCTTTATGCCAGTGGACATCACTACCCTCTCATTCAGCCGCAGCAGAGCAATATCATTATCAAAGTTGGACATGGTGAAGTTATGGGTTATAACTCGTATTACAAATCTCGTCTCTGGCCGAGTCGTGGCATTGCACCGGTTGAGCTCAGCGAATGTTACCTTGATCATGAACCACATGAATCTGAAATGTAAAATTTGTTATTTTATGAAATTTATTGAACAAGTGACGGTGAAAAAAGTTTATAAATATTGCAATGCATTATATATAAGCTAGCTGTGCCCCGCGATTTTACTCGCGTCATCATTCACTTTTTCGGTATCAAAGATAGTGTTTGTGTTCATACGGTTTTGTAATCTAAATCTGTATTAAATTTCAATTAAAACCATTCATTGGTTCAGATTTTAGCCCTCTGCGTCAGAAGGAGGATAATTTTTTTCGAGAGTTTGTATGTACATATATGTAGATTTATCTGTTCCCTCCTACAGCCTAAACGGCTTGACGGATTGTCACGTATGAGATGTCGTTAGATCCGTCTTCATTACTCGAGTGCCAAGAAGTACATAAAAAAAAATTCGTGAAGTTTAAATTATTTTTCTTACCTACCTCATCATGGATATGATATCAAATTGTAAAGATTTAAAAGACGATTCCAAATATGTATACAAATTGTAGTTTTAATTTAACAGAAACTAATACATATAAAATAAAAATAACAATTTAAAGACAGAAACCCGACCCGCTAACTGAAAAGAGAAACCAGTAAGCACACTTAAAATCTTGGCAAAAATCTTCTTTTAAAAAAGAAATTGCGCATTTATAGTATTAGTAGCAAATATAGGGGATATAGTTGATACTTCTTGATGGAAATTCGTATTATATCTTGATTAAATAATATACCATTTATATAATTACCACAAATAGGTTTGATTCAAAGTATATATTAATTAATAAATTAGTGGAAATAGCAAAAAAACAACATTATTAATTGAAAATAGAATGTGACGAACTCGGACAAATATGTAAGGTCCTATGACACTCGATTCTCTGCGGCTATTCCATAAGGGATCTGGCGCAATTGTCTGTGTGTGTGTAACGTTATACTGCATACAAGCACCCGTCGAGTGTCCGTATGGACAGGTCTGTATGAGTATTTAGCGAAAGTGACACGAAATATTTTCGGCCTTGTATAAGTCACTTTACGCTTTCACTTAGTGTTTATAAAGACGTTAAGTTTGTATCCTTAACTTCCCATTTCCGTAAAATATAATACCAAAGCTCCAAGATAGCGAATAAAATATATTCTTACAAGAATAACAGCGTCTTTTTTAATGTCTTCATCATTTCAAGTACTTTCATTCTTGTAAGAACATACATAATATTCAACTATATCTATTTATTTATTTTGAAATCCGTTGAAGGCTTGTTTTTTAAATTTGTTTACTTCATTTTATTTTTTAAAGTACAAATATATATTGAAAGTAAAATTAGAACTTGGTACAAAGAGAGATGAGGAGAAAATAGACGAAAATCGTTGATTGAAATAACAATTGTCCGACTAGTGCCTACCAGCTTGCTTAGTATAAGTATTAATGTGTATTCACTTATATCTCGTCAAATTAATTTCATCTCGATGAGTTATTTTTGAGAAAGTCAATTAAGAATAAATGTCATTTTGTGTTTCTACTAAGTTTAGATCTTGCATCTTGATCTTAGTAAATAATGGAATTTGCCATCAAAGATGTAACTTAATCTGGGTTCTTTACTTCTAGATGCTTTGATTTGTCCTATAACATTCCAGAACAATTATCCTCTCACAAGATTTTTCCTTTCTATCACAGTAATCAGACTGTAGTCAAGAGAGAAGGGTGATTTTCACAATGGAGGTCAAATTATAAGTCTTCACACTGATACGGATGATGGTTGTGAGGCGATGAAAAGATGATTCATCCGGACAAAATTCACAATAAAATGAGGTTAACGATATTTTAAATCCCCACGATATTTTAAAATGTACATCGGTGTTTTATTTCGATCTCTAAAATAAATAATAATTATCAAAACATACAACATATCAAACATGGACATTTACACAGGATATTGAACTTTAATGTTTTAGGCAAGGCCTGGAGCCGGTTTGCAGGTTAACGCACTGATTCATTTGAATTTGCAGAATTTGACAATTTTGGGTACGTCTTGTTATCTATTACTTATCGAACTTGTTTACGATGATCGACGTGTTAATGGTAAAATTTGCGACATGCATTTGAATATTATTAAAAAAGGAATCCAACATTGCCCTAAATGTCCTCTGATTTGCATAAGAATATAAAATTAAAATAAAACCACACTAGTAACATTTTTATACAGGAAAAACGTGGTTATAGAATTTTATAAACAAATGCGTGTTCTAAGAATCATTATTATTGTCATTAACCCATATTGGTAAGTAATTTGTGATGAATATAAATCATAATAATGTTAGCCTTGATTGTTTTGTAAGATATATTTAATACGTAGCGCAAAGATTAGCCTACTTAATAAAAACGGTACTATGTATTTTTTTTATTTAGTTTCCAACTTTTTTATACCTAAATATTTATTCGAGCTGTACTGCTTATTATTTATTTTGGGTTTTCGACGATTTCAATGAAAAGAATTATAGTTGTTCCACAATTGATGCTTCAAAATTAGTTAATTTGTACAAACGTCAGTTTAGAATCGAATAAACTTATAAATTTGGAGTGTTGCTTTCGATTTCTCGGGGACTTTTAAAAAAGTCATAACAATTGGCGAATAGCCCCTTATCTTAATCATTAGTTCAGCGATATAATATGATGGACACCATATGAGAAAATCGTCCACATTTTGCGGAGTAATCGGTGAACACACATTTAAAAAAAGATGTACGACCGAGTATAGAACCACCTCCATTTTTATACTCGGTTAAAAGTGGAGTGCGTCATAAAAGATATGTTTATCCTTCAAAAACAACTTGAAAGCGTCCACATCTTAGAAGAGCCATTAAAAATTTAACGTAAAACTTGTTTTGCACTTTTTAGGTCGATCCTGACTTCTTAGTATTTAAATCATTATTTTATTTGAGGAAAAAATGCAAAAACATGGAGGAACAAATTGAAACGGTAACTTAAGTCCAGTTACCAAAAATAATGAAAGCGCATAATTGGAATACTTTTCTCTAATAAGAACTAAACGTTTCCGTTTCATTTCGTTAAAACGTTCATTACATTAATTTTACTAGTGTCAATTAATTATTATTCCATCATACTTTTGCTTAGTTTCAAATACCTAAGAAAAGCTTAGCCTATATCAAAATCAACCAAAAACCTTAAAATAATTATCATCATAGATCCATTATGAGATTACAAGCTATCTCATAACGAGAGTGAAAAATAACACCGTTAACATCATAAGTTATCCCGCCCTCTGCTAAAACTGATAATAAACCTACAACAGTCGATTCGTTCTAGGAAAAATGCTCATCTCAAATAAGTCATAGGTAAATTAGCTTCTTATGTAATCTCACATAACAATTATAGTATTGCAAATAATTGAATAACAACATGTGACGGACCATACAATATTGATTACATAAGAAGAAATTAATTGCAGCAACCAAATGTACAAAGATTGTGTTAGGTTAATTATATTTGTTGCTAAATGTATTCTTCATCTGTTTTTCCCACATTCATAAATAATGTACTCGATAATAACATTAATTCATTAAATTATACTGTAATTGTGCATTAAGAATACACACCTACCAAATAAGCAAAAACGGACTTTTACACAAAGTTTCAACCACCATGCAATTTTCATTTTCAATCGTTTTCATCACTTCATTAAATACACTTACACACATACACTTAAATTCTGCCCATTTACACAAATACTGAATGGCGTTCTATTTATATAACGTTAGTACCAGCTAGAAGGAATGACAAGCTTGTAACTTCGGAAATAAAGGTCTTTCATACAAACCTTCCATCCGTATTTCGCCTTCTTAAGGAATTCATCAAAAATGCCTTCTGACCGTATAATTTAATTTAAATGTGTTAATTTGTTTCAATTGTGCGATGATCATATTCAACGCGTGCCATAAGTATATGACCTACTAGCTGTCCCGGCCCTGGCTGTTCTATGTTATTTACTGAATTTTTGTCACAGTAACATGCACCTAATGTAACATGGCGAAAAAGTGTAACACGCTACCTTACTCTGTAGTATCGAGATTATTCAACCCATTTTTATTGATCTTCGAGCCATTTTTTTTATATAAACCTTGGCCATGTCCATAACGAATTAGAAATTAATAATTATCAAGTACGGTACAGTCCATCCGCTGCTTCTTTTCACCTCCTTGAGGGTGGAATTTTAGCAAACACTAATAGAATTATTTTATGCGGCCCCTGTATAAAATTAAATATTTATTTATTTTTAAATTGGGGCCAGAACATTAACTCGAAAATCAAAAATTACGGAACAACAACAACAAAAACTAAATGCAACCTACCTCTCAACCCCTATTTCACCTCTAATGCTATGCTATGCTCTATGCAAAATTTCAGTTTGATCAGTGCAGTAGTTTCGGGAGTGCGGTAACATGTGAGTCGGGACAAACTTTTACATTGTCTACATATATAAGAAAGAAAGATAAGACGTTTATTTGACCAAAAACAGGAGACATACGCGAACACGTACAAATATAATAGAAATATGAAATAAAATTAACACTAATATTATAGTGTGCCTCTCGGATGCGCCAAATTGGTTTTTCATTTGTTTCGGCATAAGTGATAAACATGGTACCTGACACCGGTTTTAATCCCATTAACCATCCACCGAATGCGTCACAGTTGTTGAGCATCAAATAAAACATATCATAAAAAAGAGAAGAAGAGAAACAGTACGTTTCATACGAAAAACCATAAATAAGCAAAGATAAACAAAAGTATACAGCTAATACAAAACAATTGGATATAAAACTCTTTTGTTACTGAGTCACTCACTGACAGACAACGCAAATTCAAAACTACTGTATCTAGAAATTTGAAATTTGTTACAGAGGTTACTTTCATAATTTAAATGAGCAGTAATAAAGGTTTTTTTTTTCTGGAAATTCAATCGCAAACTATATCACCATATATAGTAAATTGAAGTTTATAATATGGAATTTTACAGTGTGATACGCGTCTTAACATATAAAAATCTAGATGGTGGATCGCGAAACTACAGGATCATCGTTGTGAAACTCACGGACCGATTTTCGTACATCATTTTTGTCCAATCGGTCGATTAATTCTGAACAAAGTGGGCACGGGTCACTTAGTATTGTATATATCTGAATACTAGCTGACTGGGCCACGCGTTGCAGTGTAGCAAAATAAAGCCTATACTTTTATTAGGACAAAATTACACATATGTGCCAATGTCACAAAATAGTTGGAATAATTTCGGAGATTATATTATTACACACCAATTTTTATACACTATTCAGATAGATAGGAGAAGCTATTGCATATAGATATCACAAAAAATGACGACTTGGTAAATTGAATTTGATGCCTCAATGTAAACATTGCCCTTAATAGATTGTAATGTGGCTCAAATAAGTAAAATACATATTGAAAGGTTTCTTTTACCCTTTTGCACAATGAGCTGCAGATAACACATATCTATCGTTGATTAACATGCCACCACAGTAAAAACGTTTAAAGTATATCAATTTCACCATCCAGGGTAGCTCATTGATACCAGCTTCCTCGCCGCCCACAATACGCGACACCTCGTTCCTCTCGCCACATTCTGAAATAAACATTGTATTAATGTTACATGTGAGTGCCAGTGAGGTAATACTTTACATTTTTTTAAACAAA
>JAFELO010001091.1:708331-725316 GCA_017140195.1 Eumaeus atala | reverse complement strand
GAGCCGCCTTTTTCAGTCTCCTAATGAGTACACCGAATAACAAAAATTGTAGCAAATTAGTTTCGATTTTTATAGATGCTGATGTATACTTGCTGATACATCATTTCTTTTATATAAATTCACATTCGGTTTAATTACACTTATCAATTTTCATTTTGAATTTCCGCGCTCGAACGCACTAATGTCAAATGTGTTACCAGAGCTGCAACTGCATTGTGTGCCACTCGAAAGTAACTTGTGCAACTTAACTAAAAAGTCTAATGTTTATTACATCAGTTTAAAGACTCCTATAAAATTGTCTGTAAAAAGTACTATATGTATTCGGATAATTTTTAAATTATATTATATTACCAATTATTATTATTTAGTTGGATCTTTTTACTATAAATTAAGTTAAATCACATTAAAAAAGGGGTTGGTAAAAAATAAGACACTTCGTTCCATCAAAAACGAAATAAACCATAAATAAACTGAAATATAAATTCGTAACGTATTACCAAAACAAGTTACCTATTACCCAATACGGCAACCCTGAATGTTTAATGTTTAGCAAACTATGTAGTATACATCATCGCTCTTTGTGGTCATGTGAAAACACTCGAAAAATCGTGACTTTCGTTTAACTTTAATAGAATATAAAATACTTGTAAGCGAATATTTGTATGCTTTTCCGAGTTTAAGCTTTCGTAGAAAATAGATATTGCATTTAAGTGAAAGAAGTCTACAACCCCTATTTCCAAAATATTTATCATCATCAGCCGGAGGATGTACACTGATGGACATAGGTCTGCCCCACAGAGCACCATAGGTGACGGTCATGAGTCACTTGCATCCAGCGGCTCCCTGCTACCTTAACCAACCACAGTCCATCGGGTATTCTGGTCTTCCGGTGTGAGACCGACTCTCGAGAACCTTTCTTCCACAACGGTTATCAGTTCTGCGAGCAATGTGGTCTGTTTGCAGTTCTCTGAGCCATATCAGCTACCCTTGTTCTCTTGCTTATTTCCAAATTTCGGACCATATCTCCCAGAAAAATACAATAATAGATAATATACATACAATATACAATACGATACAAGCATAGCTCGTTCCACAGCACGAAAAGTGCCTCAGAGCCTGTTAAAGAGGCCTACATTTTGTGCCCAAGTCTAGGTTCCATATGTCATCGGTAACACACACTGGTTGAACATTTTTGACATTTGGACGAAAGGATCCTCTTTCTTGTACTCGAATTTACCCAACTGGACGGTTTGTTCCAGATACACGTACTGAGCAACAACTTCAATAACTGAGTTTCCCACGTAAACTGGTATAGATATCACGTGAACATTGGACATGACTTTCGTCCCATCCAAGTTCTTTGTAGGACCCACCCGCCGGGAAAATCTATTTAAGTCTCCGAGCATTTTGCTCAAGTCTTCCTTCCAGCGATTCTGCCATGACCGGCAGACTCGCTGGTCTTCGATTCACTTACCTATCGTCAGCGAATAGAAAGTGAGTGATGCATTAGCTATTGATATTGATGCCAAACCTTTTCCAGTTCAGGAGCTTGAAGACATTTTCCAGTGCAGTGCAATGAACAGTTTCAGAGAGATTACTGGAGGACTAATTAACTACTGGAGAAATAATTATAATTCCATCCTTCCCTGGTGCCTTATTATTCTTCAGTTGATTCAGGGCCATTCGAATCTCGTACAGGCTGACTTCCGGGATATCTTCGGTACAATGTCGGGTAAGTTTGGCTCTCTCTTTGGCTTATGAGGGAACACGGAACATACGAAGACGTTACTTCTGCCAATGTCAAGCTTCTTTCAAAGCGAATCCGCAACTAATAGCCGCGTATTGGGGATCAACAGTATGGGGGGAACTTTGAGAAAAGTTCGCATTTTGTAGTTCTTTGGACGACTGACGGCGGTAGTAGTGGGTACCACATAGCGGGCGGTAGGGTCATCATTTCCCGACGCCAAAATATTGGAAACCCATTAAATGAAAAAAGCAGTAATATACCGTATAAATGCATTCTTTATAACGTTTATAAGTATCAGCAAAACGATCCAGACAACTCTAAATCGTACTACTATATCGTAAACTAGTAAGTTTGATACGATATACTTAGTACAATATTCCCCCACGATCTCACTAAGAGATTTCATGTCCATAATATGAACTAAGTACCCTACCTACGGTGCGCCATGTTTTATTTAGGGAATTAGTAAATTAACTTACACATAAGCGAGCATCTTTTTCAGAAGATAATGCTGCCATGCCATTCAATATTGCTCACTAATGGTCTTGTAATAGTACCTCTAAAACTCCCTATGATATTTAAAGACAATAAAATAAAATTGTGACATTTAAAAACTCACTTTTAATAACATGCCACGCTTTTATAATATAAATAAACGCTTATTTATTACCTTGTAGATACGACATGATTACATATTTAATAATAATTTGCCTAGCTACAAGCGATAATTTTGTAACGTGCACATGTTTCTTGTTTTTCTAGAAACATTTTATTTATAAACTTAAAAATAGATAATGATTATAATGACGATGAATGATGAGAGGTACCTCCCCGGTTCTGAGCACACAATCGGGCTAAAAATCAGGATTATTCTTATTACCTCTGTCACTCTTCCAAAAAATCAAGAAGAACCGATTGATGGTATATGCATGTGGATGGTGTTAAATGCGGACAAATGTGACTTGGCACAAGAGACTTCTTTTTTTTTAGTTGACGCGGGGAAACGCACTTACGCGCCTTCGCCGGCCCTGGGTGGTGTGTGGGGTCCAGTGGTGAGTGGGACTCGCGGCACATGATAATGCCGAATACCCACAAAAACCACCGCGAGTGCCATCAGTGCCGTGCTTGGTGAAGTGCCCCGGAACAACAATCATCAGGGCACCTCGACGGCTAGTCAGCCCCATAAGGGTCCAACTCCACCTCCACAGATGGGGTTGCCCAGCACTACAGGACGACCCCACCGACTTTGGGACAGTGCAATGGGATAAGTTTCCCATCCTCGTCCCTGGCCTCGTGCGCAAAAGCGCCACCTCCTGTTGCCCGTAGGTCCCCTCTTCTTATAAGAGGGGTACCGAGAGCGATTCCTCCTCCTGCTCTTTAAGCCCCCTCTTCTTATAGGAGAGGTGCAAAGATCTCCCTCGGTTCAATTGACTTCGCCTGGTAAACCCAGGCTACTAAGCCCCACCACCACGACAAGGCTTAAACCACGGTGGCATGCCCAAGAATTAAACAGACAGTGAACCGGTACACATACACTACCCACCGCCAGCGTTATATGGTAAGGCTCAGTTAAATCACTGTCTTATTGGTCTGTGACGCCTCGTGTGACCTGTCTGTGCACATAAATTGACGTATTTAAGCGTCTCACCTGCTTTACGTTGCCTTTATTGCGGCTCGATACCACGTTATACTCAAGATGCATGCCTCGAAGACGATCGTCTTAGCATCAGTGACAAAATTTTGATTGTCACTCGAAAAAAAACCTAATTGAAATATATTTTCGAATCATTATCAGGTGACCTCATATTGTCACGAAAATGTATTTCACACTGCTGTGATAACAGGAGGTCACTCGTTAATAACTACCTAATTACTACACCCCAATCCCCTATAGCCTAATCTGGCTTGCAGGTTCGTCTATAGCTCTCGAGAATCCCTCACAGAAGAATCTTTAGCAATGTTTACAGTAACGTGTGTGCGTGTTGTATGTATAAATTAAATAGAACTTACTACAGGAACACGCTGATCTGAGGTTACTGTCTAATAGAGGCGGACGGTTGCCCCATACTCCGCCGAAGAAATTCTTACTAAGTAAAGCTCGATTTTCGCGTACATCCTCATTCTGAAATAACATAACTGATTACAATTTCAGACATATTTGCTGTTGCCCATTTGTACTGAAATAGCTGGTCTGCAAAAGTGCAATATTTGAGGCTGGCTAGACATTACAGGGGCGTGTAACTAGTGGCTAGCCAACCAGGTTAAACTGAGAATTATATAGGATATATTAGAAGGATATATAGTTATATGGCAATATATTAAATCAAAGTCATATTTGAATTAAAATTATATATGTATACATAAAGGCAATCAAAGGACGAAAAAGTAGACCAACATACAAGTTATAAAGCGTGAAACCGAATGATAGGAATCAGCGGAAATCTTAATTTGAGAAAATCGATCTGTTTTACATAAGTAGTATAAATAGATTTAAAAAAAATATTCAAAAATATTTGTAAACTTTTTAAATTCAATACTTGTTTTATGTCAAATTAATTAAGTAAACATTTTAAAAACGAGCGCATCTGGCCCTCAAATGTAACAGTTTGGCGAGAATATCTTTGTTGAACACAAATGTCTTTTTTGGAATAAATAAATTTAAAAAATGTTTTTTAACAGTATAAAAGGCGTTATTGACATTCGATTACATGTAAGTTTCCTCATGATTAAAGTACTTAATTCAATGATTTGTCGCTATATAACAATCATTTAATCTGTTATTAATTGGTTTGTTATATTAATATTCATATTTAATGTGAAAAATAATGACAATAGATAAAAAGTGACATAACTTCTAGATATACCTACTATGGGATAATATATAAATGCGATCCTTTTAAATTTTGCTTTTGGGCAGCAATAATGAAGCAAAGTATAGTTTAATTCATTATTATTATCGTTAAAGCTTACGAAACGGCCATAAACATCTGCAAGCAACACTGGTCAATCTTTTTCTTTACGGCAAGTCAATTGATATTACCAAAGTTACACATATTTAAAAGTCTAATAATGTAGCTTGTGCTGGATAAACGAAATACCAACCTATTCAAAGGAGTCAAATTAGAAATCGCAACGGAAAGTGAATAGTGAATTGCAACAATGACCCAACCCATCGCGTGAGGTTTAATCAACTGGTTTAATTTCACACGGTGACAACACAATACAATTCTTGATATAATCGGAATAATTATGAAGACCTTATTAACTTTATTAGGCTGTTTGTGACTTGAGCTTTGGCTATACTTTTTTCTTAAATTAAGACTTAATCCGGTTTAGTTTAAAATAGAACATTATTTTTCATATGAATTCAGTGACGTAAAAGGCGAATAATAACAACCCAAGTTAGTTCATATTTAAAGGAATAATAAAGGCCACATAATTTATTTAATTATGTAAAGGATTCTTGTAACAATTAAAAATGTAAGGTTGCGAAAGTTGGGTAACGGCTGTTAAAAATATTACAATTTAAAAATATATATCGAAGAAATTAAGGGTTCAACGGAACCTGATGATATTTCAGAAGCATGCCCTTCATTAGAAAAAAACATTAATAATATGGAAGATTAATTAACGATGAAGACTTGAAATATTAATCGAAGCTAATAGTTTCAAGTGTTAGATCTAATACTTTCAAAAATAAACAATAAATTGTTTTAAATATTAACCCCTCTGTCGTGTTTCTTACTTGTTAATATTTCGCGATACAGTTAAATTCATAAATTACCTGTTAATCTAAATGTATCGCCAAATATTTTAGAAGTAGTTTTTTTTCATTTGTGTTCCTCAAAACTCATGTTGCGTTCAAAAAATAAATAAAACAAACCTCCGTTGTGACAGAAACTAAAGCCATAAAAACTAAAAAAATAATACACTTCCACATGATGGCGCTTCTTCAGTAAACTTGTAGAGACAAAAATATACAATTCGAAATTCGAAATCAGATTTTGAACAATCCGCGCGCTGCAGGCGCTTCCAGTTGTCGCGCGCGCTCACAAACGGACATACACTGAGATGTCTCGGTTCGCAAACATATTCACACATTCACCAAAACGTGATTGGTATACAAATACACCAAACCCCACTAATGGCTTGTTAAATTATTGATATAATATAAGATAAGCTTCGTTGGACTACATTTAAAGTGAATTAACAGAATGTATATATGTTTGTAAACAAAGAATATTTGTCACAAGAATGCAACTCTCTGTTGAACAAGCCACTAGTGCATTTCTTATCAATCTCAACATTTGTGCACTTATGTAGCTACACCTATACTACAAAAAATATTTAACACCAATTGGTATATTTATACTAATAGAGGTGCTTACCTATTCTCTAGAGAACAATACCTAGACTAATTCAAAAACATTCATGCGCTTTCATGTGCACGCTTCAAATGCTTTACATTTTGTATCATCTGAAATCCACATCAAAGAACGCGCACGCACAGAACACAGGTTCTGTGCGTCCACGTCTCCGCTATACTTTTAAATGAATTATTAGTACCTGGTGTCATTTTGACTAGAAATGTTAAATAATAAATATATAGAGCAGCATACTCGCAGGATATCCACACTTTGTTGCCGTCATTCTGGTATTTCCATCCGTCAGGACAACATCCAAATCAGACGCAGAACCAATGGCCTGACAAGATCTTTAAATCACGGTATCATCGTCATCAGCCGGTCGACGTATATTACCAGGAAAATCTGATATCCCTTGCGACAAATAATGGGACATTGTCATAGACGGACTTGACAGTTTAGACAGTATCGAAGTCTAACTAACTAAGAACGATTCAATATATTTCCATGGATAAGATGATTTTTATGGGAACCCAAAAGCCTCCTCTAAGATACCAGATTCTTTTGGCTATATTAAATACTTTTAACACATAATATAGGGAAAAAGACCGCTAAAGTACACTAAAGTAATCAAGGTTCTTTATGAAAATAGATCAAGTATTGGGTAGCAAAGATAACTATGATTTGTGAAGAAGAAAGATTCACTTTTCCATAAAAAGTATTCATATATCACAATATGCTTACGACATTTACAACACAAAATAAATAGACAAATGAACCTGCTTTCACTCGTTTCAAACCGGGCTTTTGTGTCTATTTATTTTGTGCTTATGTAGACGAAAAACAGGAGCTTACACTGTAGTGCGGCAAATACATAAGATAAAGAAGTTGCGACTAAAAATTTTCCATCAAGTTCACAACTTAACACATTTAAAGTTAATGGATGGTATGGATTTACTTAATTAAAAAATTAAAATCTAATAAATATTATTTTACACATTATTTCCATTTAAAATTTACTATATCAGAGTTCAAATGGAGGAACATTCGCTCAAATCTTTAAAACAGGAATGGGTAATTTTTGTATAAGGAATAGGGTTTAACGTTGAAAATGCCATTTCATTGTAGGAGGCACTACGACTTGTCATAATATAACTCATAATATCATGGTTTCACATTTTTGAGTGAATCTTTTTTAACAGGTTACCTATGTAGAGCTTCTTTTAAAAAATTTGCAAAATTCGATTATCGACTTTCAGTTGTATTTTTTATTCAGCTTAGACAATGAAGATGTATAGTATATCAAAAGTCGAGTGATTTTTGAAACGGGTTCCGACGCGAAACTAACCCATTCGGAACAGCTCGCTATATCAACGTTGCGTTTGCAGAGGGTACTACTAATGAACGTACCGAGCGATTTTGGTTTAAACACGGTAAGGTTTGGTTTAAAAAACAACAATGCGTTCTTGATGGATACTTTGATTTGAAGAACGAACCATGTGATGAATTACACTGAATGTAAAGAGATGGTGGAAGCCGACTTCGAGACAAACTACCCAGGAATTAGCGGTATATTTAACGTTACCTTACAAATAATATTGATTAATTTGCGTCAAATTAACAAAATTGAAAATTATGCAAAAAGAGTACCTCATGATTTGACTGATCAGTAGAAAGAAAAGCACATTGAAACTTGTGCTCGCTTGTGAATCGCTACAGAAATGAAGGAAAGTTTGATCGAATTGTGACATGTGATGGAAAGTGGATTTTACACGATAACCGTAAGCGAAAAATGTAATGGCTGACCCCAGGCTAAGAACTGCAAGTGTCCTACACTGGTAACTAATAGGTGGTCCCTCCATGGTGTCATTCACTATAGCTTTCTCTGATCTGCTCAAGCAATAATGGCAGATGTCTAAAATGTCAAACTGAGGGCAATGATAGCAAAACTAGCAGTGGAACATCTCTGGCTAACAAATCGATTTTTGCTCCATGATAACGCGAGACATCACACAGTACGATAAATCGTTTTAGCTCTACAGAACAGAGGTTCCTAATTACGACGGTTATTAGCCACTTTTTTCGCCTATTTTTGTTATTCGAAAAACCTTCCCTGTCGTCCTTAAAAATTGTCTCAATTTTGTACGTAAAAAAAGATTTTTTCTCAGGCGGAGGCGGCACTATAAAGTGCTTTCACACAGTTTGTCCTTACTGTAAGCTGGTAGCAATTTGTAAATAGGAATGGTAATTATTTTAATTAAATTTTACTTATTTAAATTAAAAATCGGCAATTTCATACTTTAACCCCTCATACATATATATAGATTCCTAAACGGTAAAAAAATATAGTCATTTATTGTCTTCCTGGCATGTCACTTACACAGACAATCTATTCCTTTTGGCACGAGATCCGAACTGATAAGCGAAAGCGACTTTCCAAGGCGGCTAAAAGTCTACGTCAGTGAGAAATGAAGGTGACATTAATATTCTTGTTTCTAGCGATTATTTTATGCTTGCCAAAATATATTATAGCTCTATTGATATTAGCTATAAATCTGAATAATTTATTTTAATAACAAACTTAAACGAATGTTACGATCGCAAAAAGTGGAGTAAAAAAAGTGAAATCGACATTAATAGAACATGATACCAATATAGGATATTAGTTACATATAATATAGGATATTACTTACATGTAAAAATAATTCCATTTCGTTTTATTATTATTAACAAGCTTAAAATATGTCGATCCAACATTTTATGGAATGTAGGTCGGTTCTTGTACCACTAGTAATTAAAAGGAAGTAAAATATAAGGGACAGCTTTCTTCGTTGATTCCATGAATTCTTCTTCATTTCAGCGTTATTATTATGAAATTTTACCACGATAACCAATTCTAGCTATGGCGGCTTCATACATTTTCTACATATAAGTGTATCATAATCATGGCTAGGTCGCCTTCTTAATTTAAGATTTGGTTTTTACTTATAATTCGTATTTAAATTAGTTTTTCGTACTTATTTATGGTACAATGGTACCTGATAAACCTGAATGTCGTCTTATCTGTTAGTCGTGTCCCACTTGAACACTGCCCGGAGAACATCTTTTGATCTAGTCAATGGCCGAGCAAGAATATGTAAAATCATCGTCCTCTGCTAATATAAAAATTATATTACCTATTTATACAAAAAAATCTGAATATCCATGCAGATTTTGGGATTAAAAAAATTATACTCATACGTACATCTGGCTCATGAGCATTTGCGTTTTCTACAGTTCTTAATTTTCATTAAACCACTTTCACCCAGGCTGTTCTACTTTTTGCGTATTTGCAATACGATGATGATGTTGATACGATTCCATGTATAACTACTATATCTAGTATTTAGTTTAGTCGCTTGGTTTCTTCATTTTTGCTGTGTCAATTCTATTTGTAGATAATTAACAATTAACAAAGCTAATTCACATTGATGTCATATCTCTAAATATACGCATTATTGCAATTTCAAATTTACTTTATAAACTAAGTAAATTGTTGGTAACATCGTATAAGTAACATTGCAGCAAGATTGGGTTGGCATGGCCGGGGAGACACCACTTGCTTATAAACAATGAACTTGAAGATTACTTTAGATTCTCCGTAATACAATAACATTTTTTATACAAAGTCAAAACGGATTATTTTTATGTTAATTATATTATTAGTTCGCTTTTTAAAATCTAAGTAGACAAATTATATTTGGTAAGATAAAGGATTAAACTATTTATAAAATCTCCGAATTCTGAACTTAATAAAGGACGCTTTCATTAACAGTTGAAATTTCAAAACGTTCCCCTGCAAAAACTAACTTCGAGATCGTACATATTTCTTGAGAAGCAGCGAATAGGTTGATGCCAAAACAAAAATATGTAAGTCTGCTCCTGTGCAGTTCTTGGCTGACAACCTATGAGTTACGGTTCTGCTTCGATTTCATGCATTTGTCACTCTATTTCGGCTCAAGCTCGAATTATATATATTCAAGCTCGAATTATAACAAAAACAAACAAGAATAGACCGTGTTAAATTTTATCTAAAGGTAAAGGTATCTAAAGAAAAACGGGTTTTATTCTTTTAATAATATGATTCATATGTTAAGCAATTCGTATTTTATTAGTAAAGAATCAATTTTAACTTTTATTTTCATAATACAATAAATGATTGTTTTTAAAATACTTTTTAGTGCCTACACGTACACCATACATTTTTTTTCCTCATCTTTACTTCACGGAATGGACTACTCTGTAGAACTGGTAAAGACAATTCAAAATAATCCAAATTCGATGGGGTTGTGATGTAATATTTCTGAGTTACCAGGGCCACCATCCAGCCCCTAGCTCGCCCACCATTCAGAACATATCAAGCAGACCCAGAGTCTTTGTCAATACAAAAATATGACTTATACATGACCTGTAAAAAGTGGTACTAGCTTATAACATTTGAGCTTTTCTTGAGGTTGCCCTCGATTCTCCTGAGGTGGTATTATTGGAATCACTTAAAACGAACTACGTATCGCGGCACTTCTCGGGCTTCTTGATAAGTGATTTTTAGTTCAGCTACGCGCTAGCTCTTTCTAGCTTTTGACATGAGTTGCTTTCATAAAACTTATGCGATGCGGACTAGCAAAAAGTTCTGATCTCTAAACTTTGCAAACGTTCATGAATTATTCAACGCAATACTTTCACGTTCACTCGAAGCAAAATTTCAAATAGTTGTTTATTTTTAGGAATAAATCATTTAAGTGTGTCAAATTATTGCAGAGGTTCCTGCTAAAATACACGTATGTTTCTTACTCGTAGAGATAAGGACGAACGGAAGAGATGATCTCCTGCTACGGCTACAGCACGGAGATAGTCTTCCCTCCTGTTGAACGGTCGACCAACACTTCATTTACCTAAACGCGGCCTCCACTAGAGAACCTTACTGGCCCATCTGACACTTCAACAAGCTTATTCTTCGAGTGATGTCGGATTCTTTAGTCCTCTGACTTATGACTTCACGATGAACTCTATCGGACAAAGAAACACCCAACATACCACTTTCAATAGCCCGTTAAGGTACCGCAATATTAAGAGGCCATGTTTCAGCTCCGTAGGTCATCACGGGGAGAACGCACTGGTGGAAGACTTTTGTCTTGAAGCTCTGCGATATAGGCGACGTGAGAATATGATGAAGCTTCCGGAATGCTACCCAACCCACCTGAATCCTTCTATCGGCTTCCTTCTCGAAGTTGTGTCTCCTAATTGCAATAGTTTCCCGAGGTAGATGTATTCATCTACGACTTCGAGATTAGCACCGAGACAATAGCACCATCGACGTTAACCGGCGTAGGTTGAACGTGTATGTTGAACACGACCTTCGTGTTGTCTAAGTTTTGAGGATTTATTTAGGCAGTGCAACATTTCCTGCAAGCTCTCCAACGATTCGGCCAACACAACGATATCGTCGGCAAAACGAAGGTGTGACAGGTACTCGCTGTTAATATTTATACCGCATTCTGCCCAGTTTAAAGTCTTGAAGACGTCCTCCGAAGCATTAGTAAACTGTTTCGGGAAGATAACATCCCTCTGTCGCACTCCCAGATGCAACTGGATTGGCCTTGCTTGACTTCCCGGAATCAGAAAGGACATAAAAGCAGCGTCATATAATGTTCTCAGTACTTCGGCGTATCGCCAATCGACCTGGCATCGCTGTAAAGCTTCCAGAACAGCCCAGGTCACGACAAAGTCAAAAGTTTCATTATAGTCAACTAGTGCAACGCACCGCGGCTGATTGTACTCATGTGTCTTTTTTACAACTTGCGTTATGGTGAAAATGTACTCCATGGTGCTAAATCCTCTGCGAAATTTAGCCTGCTCCGGTGGCTGGAATACGTCAAGCTTTGTGGCGAAACGATTCGTCAAGACTTTTGAGAACAATTTGTAAATATGGCCAAGAAGTGAAATTGGTATGTAAAAATGATTGTCGCCCTTTTTTAAGAAAGAAAACAACGTCACTTACTAGCCATGCTCTGTGAAGTACGCCCCGCTGATGGACAAAATTAAAAATCTTTTTTGTTGTCTCGAGAACGAGAGTTATCTCGTAACACAGGTTCGCCTTCTGCTCTAAGAAGCTCGACTTTCCGTCCTTACCCGGAGCGTTTCCGCCTCTAAGTCGCGCAAGAGCCAGACTAATCTCACTCAAAGTCACGTTTGGGAGATGACTTAGTAAGTGTTGTGTTAGACTTGCACTTGGATCGTTGTTTAGGATATGGGGTTGAGGAGCGTGCTACGTACGAGTATACAAATTGCTATAGAAAGCTTCGAACTTAGTTAGGCTTAGAAGAAACAATTTAGAAGAAACCCAGAATCAGTCCTAACCTTTGTCACATGACTTCTTCCAAGCTTCTCCACAAAAACCTTGGACCCTCTATTCTGCTCAATCGCTTCGGTAGCCCGTTGCGTATTTGAAGCGAAGGCCTCGGCGTATTAATTGCGGATTCACTTTGTGAGAAGCTTGACATCAGCAGAAGTAACGTCTTCGTATGCTCTGCGTTCACTCATAAGTTCAATCCGGTAGCCTTCCTGCTCGTATACTTACTCCTACAATATCCTTCACGGGGCGTCGCCGCATGCAACCGATCACGGCACTCATGGCCTCGTCAATTGCGATTGTAGTTTCCGACATATCTCGGGAATCTAATCGGTTTTTAATTCTAGTTGGAATTTTTCGGAACCTACCATGGAGTTAGGTTTTAATGTTAGCTGTACTAGTCGGACACACTCGCGCCCAAAGCTTATATTCAGTGAGTCTCTAACGGTGATCACATCCGGCTTTAAACAAGCATATATTTAGGGGTCTCCGTAATGGACACATCACGGAGACCCCTAAATATATGCTTCCGGTCCGTCATAACAAAGCAAGTCTCGTTTCCTGACACAGTATCGAGGATGGCGCCCCGATACTGATACCAGCTACATCTTCTTAAAATAAGATTTCGTTTAAAATATTTCCCTCTTTCTCGAGGAAGTTTAACAGCATGGAGTCGGGAGTCGAAATTACAGGGGGCAACCCCTGTAATTTCGACTCCCGACTCCATGTGACTCTGAGACTCGATTCGACACCATTTCGTAGTCCCTTT
The DNA here is from genome assembly GCA_017140195.1 of Eumaeus atala. Lineage (NCBI taxonomy): Eukaryota > Metazoa > Arthropoda > Insecta > Lepidoptera > Lycaenidae > Eumaeus > Eumaeus atala. Next base: position 712,048 of record JAFELO010001091.1, on the reverse strand, counting down.
TTGGCATTAAAGTCGCCTATGGCAACATTGATTGGGCCTTACAGCTGTTATGTAAAATGTTTAACCACCAATGAAATACCACATCCCCCTACAAGATGCAGGAGGAGTATATGAACTTGATTGTGACTGTGGTTTCTCTGATATAGGACAAACAAAAAGATCTCTGTAGGTGCACAAATAAAACAAAAATATCTCGATTTATTATGAAATTTAATTCAAATTGTAACGACGTATAAAAATTTATAGTTAAGTAAAAAAAACTTTAAATATTTTTAAATAATAACAGAGTGACTTAAATATTTAAACAGTATTAAACAAGTTGTCAAGTTTATAATTTACAACGATTTCTGTTTTAAAGGTAATAAAATTCTTATAATATTATCTAACAATGCCTCATTACATTACGGAATAGCTTGTTTCGAATAAAGCCTTAAGAAGGTATTAAAACTATTTTTAAGTGTACGACGTATTGATTGACGTAAGGAGGATCACAGCAGTAGCCTAAGAGCGATATTGTTATGTTAAAACATAAATAACATTACAACTATACTAAACATTTTAAGGTAAACGGACTCCATTTCCTTTATAAAATCTTACAAAAATAAAAACATCGTCTCTAATAACAAATAAAAAAACACTTAAGTAATAAAATTTATTGGTAATTCCTTAAAATGCAACTAAGTAACTGCCTACTAGACAAAAAGCTGTGTTCTAAAAGTGTGAAAAACACTAGAAAAAAATATATTTCTGTAATACTTAACTAATGTTAAAATAATTTACTTTCAAAGTTCGAACGAAAAAAGAATAAGTTATTATTTACTATATAAGTAATCAATTAAATAACGTTACAATGGTAAAATAAATTATATTTACAAATACAACATTGAACACTTGGGTAGCTGCTTCAAGTCACTTAACATCTATTGGTAATCTGCACCACCGGCCTTTCAAATTAAATTAACATTTTATCGTATAACATTTTAAATTCATATTTACCTTATATTTTAACTAAAATTTAATCTTTCTTTAACAATATAACAATCCTACTTAATATAAAATTACATAACAAGTTGCTATAACATAATTAACCTCATTTGATTATATTACTATTAATGTTATTATCAATTGTTGATTGAGTAATTACGTACATATACATAGTTCGAATGTATTTCAAGGATATAATTAAGTGCAATTGTTACATAAATAAATACAATCAACATTGAGAATATAAATATGGATGGTTATAGTTAAGTTAGTAACACTCTCAGCCGGCCGGCGTCACGTCAAGTACGTCAACAAGTATAGTCCTTCTCTTTTCAAAGTGTCTTAAAGTATAAGCCAACTTCAATATTATTGAGACTACTCTAAATATACTATGACTGAACCAGGAATAAAGCATCAGAAATGAACAATACGTTTTGGTGCGAGTGAAATCTATTTTTTAATAAAATGTTACGATGAGATGATACGTAAAATGTATATTGACATTTTACTTTAAATAATAACAGATGTTAACTTTCTAAACAATCTTTCATTTTATCTAGGACGACTCATTCATTTGGCTATTTGCTCTTTGTGTCACAGCACTTACCGCACTATTGCTGAATATTGCCGTTGACCGTAAGTACGCCATATTTGTTTACTTGATCCCTGAATGGAATAAGTACATCCGGTTTTAAGTCCCTGTCTTCAATGGGAACCAGACATGAGCATATGTATACATTTAATTATCTGTTGTTTTACGAGTAGAGTAATTGCCATAATAAAAATGAATGGTATAATTTTATAAAACAACGGGATACTTTCATGCTTTACTTAAATGCACGTGACAAATATACTAAATATAAGGCCAGTTGAAGCGAGCGATAAATCTCTTACGGATTAGTTCAAGTGCTACAAATATCAACTGCTACGTAGATATGTTACGTTGGCGTAGCAGTCATAGCCGAACGAGCGCAAAGCGTGCATGCAGCATATAAATTAAAAAAAAATATTTTTTTTTTTACAGAGTTTTCAAAGCTATTCATTTTCCATGCAAATGATATTAATTATTGTGATCGTAAATGGTACTTACTATATGGTCAAGGTAACATATTAAATATAAAAATATATTGCAACATTAACGGAAATTAAATTATAAACATTAAAACTATAGCTACATGAATATTTTAACTATGTTACACATTTACACAGGTAAAATAAATACTTGATAAAGAGCAGACATCTTTTTTTCGAAGTACAAAAATTTTATAACAAATATACAATGTTAATTACTAATGTAGTAACTAATTTTGTTACACGTTTTAATAACAGATTATACATTTACGAAATAAATATGGTAAGTTATTAATATAATTGTTCTATAAACACTTCATATATTTAGAACAACTTGTAGTAGAATAATGAGAAAGTGACTGAGTTAGTTCTAAAATTATTTACAATGGGACAGTGATAACATATAATGTGTGTTATGTTCATCAGATGTAGAATTTTCAAGTTAATTAGCGCACAAACAAGAATCTCTCAGGTTCGATTGGATCCAAGGTAAGTATCGAGTTATACGCGTGTACACTCCGGGGTATCCTGGTCGTCCGCATCCAACGCCCCATGAAACTATTCCTGGAATGGAATTGACATCATGAATTAATTCGTTTATAGATAAGTTAATATTTATATTGTACTAGCATCTTCATTCATATTTACCGAAGAATAGCATGCATTTAAAGTAGACTACATATCCTACATACAATTATAATTGAACTTTAATGAATACATGTTTGTTCTATGCATTCCAAAACTGTTAATCAGATTGAGATGGAACTTTAGTAGAGTCCTCCTCGTGCGGGTTCCTCATATATACTTTGAAGGGGCATTGCTAACGCTTGTCTGGGTATGTAGTTTGTAACAAAACTCATGGAGGTATAATGAACCGGGCATCAAACTTTCCATTCTGATCTCAGCAGTTCATCACCATTATCCGATTCAATCCCAACCATATTAAAATTAGGCCTACATAAATACACACCCAGACTTCTGGTTTTTTTCTGGTGTCCCGCGCAGCTCTATCGGTTACTATAAAACACGTCGGGTGGCGGTCTAGTTAAAAACCTAACTATTTTTAACCATCTCTACAATGTAAAAAAAATGTTTTTGGACCTACTTATCTTTAAAATTAATCAATTGTTATCCAATGCGAGCATTCATATGCATATTTTGTGACCCCCTGTTCTGTTCGTTAGAAATAATAGAGGCGAAATTCTTAATTGAAGTCGGCGTTCTAAAAAACTTAGAATTATGGAATGCCAAGATTTTCTACGTCGTAAACATTTTTGGAAGTACCAACCAACTGGAGTCTGGAGTTATCTACTCCAGCATGAATTTAACGGTTATCATCATATAAAATGTTCATTTAAATATGCCAAATAGGCATTACACCTTTCCTTAAAAAAATCCGCTCAAACTCTTAAATTTGCATTCCGATGAATCGGGCTGCTCTTCAATTCAGCAGCATATGTTCAGATCCGAAAAAAACACTTAAATAAAAGTAATCTTGCTTTTGTAGGAAAAATCATTTCTTAAATGAACATTTGAGGACTAATCAAACTAACGTGAGGATCTGTATTAAATTAAATGTGAAGTTCAATAATATGACATATTTACCTATAATTTGATATCTGTCACCATGTTGAATGAGCAACGGCCCACCGCTGTCGCCTT
>JAFELO010001091.1:688450-708187 GCA_017140195.1 Eumaeus atala | reverse complement strand
CAGATACAAACATTTTAACCTATAAAAGTGAGCAGACTTAATTCCTTAACTAAATATAATTATATCATAGAACATTACAAACTTATATTTACTGTTCATTTTTTGGCCTCTCACCATGTTGTTCGTGATGCGGGTAGCCCGATATTTCATGCCGCGACACTGATTTAGCGACAGAATTGGCACGCGGACCTCCTGTACTATCGCCGGTAGCTGTCCTCCTTCAGAAGTTCGCCCCCAACCCACCACAATACCTTCCTTTCCTGCCGGCTCTACACCTACAATTAAATATCTTACTCAATTTTTATTCAGAAAACCGTGTGACTCAGTCGTAATGGTATAATCATGTCATAACACAGTAGCCGAAATTCGGATAGAAATCTGAATTTCGACTACCGCGGCCATCACTGTAAAGAATGGTCAACGGCACACGACATATGATTGCGAGTAGTAAACAAGCGTGTGATTTGACGCGGGTGCTCTTGCTATTCCCCTATTCCAATGGCCGAGTATCGCTAGTCCGACAAGACTGGAGAAAAATCAGACACAGGTCTTACGACTTGACGTGCTCTACCCTCTACATAACGCGGGGCTGTAACACAGCCAATTTCCCGACTTCGGAATGTTGTTATTATTGTTGGAAAGTTGTCTTATAACACTTGTTTGTTCGGATCTCTACTAGTGCTTTCTTAATTTGGATGCAATGTGGCACTAACTCCCTACTGAAGCTACACTCCAGTCAATATATTTAATTAATGTTAATCCATTTCCAGACAATTGGCAAGTAAAAAAATCGTCCTCCGCTTTATGGAGCCACAAATCACTGAGCTACTTACAGCTCAGTGATTTGTGGCTCCAAGTAATATCAGTTTCTTTTTATATGTTTGCTTATTGTATTTAGTTATTTATAGTATAATTACCTCAATTTTGTTTTACAAGTTTTGTCTATGTGAATATTACATAATAAAAATGGAATACAATAGTTTACTTATTGCGATTTATATTACATTATCTTATATAAAATATAAGGAAATGTTATTGCTCAGGAGTACAACGCAGATGCGTAGGTATGTGATGTTTATTGTAGGAGGATATCTTCAAAGCTTTCATCGTTTGCTCTCTTTGAGTACAAAAAATATTATATATATAAATTCGGACAAATGGCATGAGAAAATACGACGTGCCTTGGACACGAATTGACATATACCATGTTAAATGAGCAACGTAACGCTACGTCACGGACGCTAGGACTCTGCTTGTGCAGCTATTACTTTATAAAACGAAAGGATTTATATTAACTACTAAACCTTATTCAGTGGTATCATAGAATCACATGATACTTACTAGCGGGCGGCAAGCAAACGGGTTTGATGATCTTCGAAAAGGAGACAGGTTTTCGTAGTTTCAAAAGGGCGATGTCGTTGTTGTATGAGTCGGCGTCGAAACTTCGGTGCCGGACGATAGAGGTCACCGCCCGCATGATGGCCGGGCTCTCCGTCGTCAGCGTCTGATCGTGGTCGCCAAGTATTACTCGAATTTTCGATCGCTTGAGTCTGTAACAGGACACGTCACGTTTAAAGCTACATGTATAACTTCTATACGTCAAGCGTTTGTATTAACAAGGAATAAAACATAAATTATGAAATACGATAAAACATACCGCATCGTGCTTGCCAGGTTCAGGTCTACAGACGGTGGTATTCACCTACCACCTGATCATTTGAACCTTATCGTATAAAACAAGACTTATTCTCGTCCTACTGCCTGTTATATAATTATCTATCTATGTATCCGTATGTATAGCTGCTGATTTGGGTCAGAGCCTTTTGTGTGTGTAGGAGTAGAACATTTGGTGTGAGTTTAATATTGCCTCATATCAATAATCATCATTTCCTTGTTGTTCCGAAAACGGCCATGACATTTTCTTCCCGGGTTTATTAACATTTATAATTTCCAAGACCTTATGGAATAACATGATAAGAACACACCATACGAAGAACGCCATCTTGTTACAAGCATATAAAACACATTTTATTAATCTTATTTATGTGTAATATGTATGTAATATCGATTTAATGATAATATTAATACAATTAATAATTCAAGTCAATGATTAATTAAAAGCTTGATAAAAAAAAATATAATGACGAATGTTATAGGCCTGTAAATGAAACAGTTGACTGTAATTAATTGTAGATGGCGCAACATGTAACTTCCAGATTCAAATAATTATAAATTATTAAAATAATTGTAAAGAAAGATATCTTTTCTGAAATAGTATTGTACCTAAAATGGGCTTTAATTTCCAGTCGTGTGTATGTTAAATTAGCTATTCCCCGCGGTTTCATTTGCGTTTTTTTTTTTTCAATTACAATGGAACCATTAATTTTTGGGATCAAAAGTAACTTTAAAGAGTTTCAGATTTTTATCCATATCAGTGCCAAGTTTCAACCCAATAGTACGTAGCTTCTGCGTGATTGAATCCACCGCATACATGTGTATATAAAAAACTTACACATTTAATGTACGTACCTAATGTAAGATAAAATCATTGCCACATATCAAGCAATGTCTCTTCATTAAATCATATATTTGTTCATAATAAAGTAATTTTCGTTATTTGATATGAACTCAAATTCAAAATATTTTATCAAAGATAGGATATTAAAAATCACTTTTTAAACTAGTCTCTAAACTAACTAACTTCCTCATGAATGGTTGTACGCTGTACCTATAAAATATTATATAGGTCCCGCGGTCGGGGCGTCGGTGATCTCCGCCGCCGTGTGTTTGATGTTTGAGGTCTCCTCGACATCTAGCTGGTATGTAGAATATATTTAAATAAATACTAGAGCATGTCACTACACGTCGTATGGTCTTAAACACTCCTATGTTTTTGGTGTATATTTTTTATCATACGATACGTAACTGCCTATGAGAAAAAATAGAAAGAAAATTTGGTCTCGCATCTTTCTCTCTTTCCCCCAGAGTAACATTCGAAATGTAACTCTCTCTCTCTCTCTCTCTCTCTCTCTCTCTCTCTCTCTCTCTTTCTCTCTCTCTCTCTCTCTCTCTCTCTCAGCTAACTTAAATCACCCTCTCGACAGCTGTTGCCGTCGTTTTCTTAACCCTCTAGTCACAGGTTGACCAGCTTAGTCCCCAGGCGTGTGTAAAGATTTTTTACTTTAAAAACATAATCAAAGTTTAATGATTACTTACTTCCGTACACAATGTGCCGCGGTAAGAACATACTCCTTGGAAAGCAACGAGCCTCCGCAGTGAAACTGTCCATCGTAGACCAGTCTAGCCATCCACGGATACCGGTTCAGGCCGGCCGGAAGACCTCCTACGATACGGTTCTCCTGGTTCGCACCACCGCAGTCTGTAATGTGAAAGTGAAGTTTGTTGAACTGCCGTTGCAGGAACTACATACCCACTTTAGTCACAATATTTCCGTTTAGTGTACTCCGCAGTCATTAGGTATACATTAGTATCAAACTGGTATGGCCAGATACCTACGGGCTAATGTTATCATATTAATTATCTAAGCGCATACCTATACATAAAAACTTTACTACGTATCCCTATTACTCAACAATGCCTTACACAGCACATAGCTAATGTCGTAAATTTGTTTGTTTCTTCCATGAAGCAATGGCACACCATTCTTATATAATACTAATCTTGTAAATTTATGTGCTGCATATAATCGCAGGAGCTGCTGGCCCGAATTGAAAAATTATTTTCGTATTGAATAGTCAATTTATCGAGGAAATCTATATAACATGGCGCTGGCGCTACGACTAATAGAAATAATACTAGTGCCTGATATGGTAAATTTATTAGTTTCTTCAATCAAGCAATAGTTGAATTATTTAACAATTACACCAGACCACGGGTTTTCTTTCCAATTTTTAGGTTTCAAAACGAAAGAGATACGTAGATGGATATAAACTATTTGTGTTTTTACGTATTTGTAGTTCATACAATATTCAAGTCGATTCGATCACAATGTCACTAATTGTGTTTTGTTTTATATTTTAACTAGATGTCCAAATGTTTGAATAATGGTATGAGTTATCATAGTGATTGCCTAAGTTTACGCGAATGTTACACATTGCATTAAAACTTTAAACAGATTCTTTTCCGGTAAATTTAGTTGCTGTAATATTTCTGGAACGGGATCCATTAATGTGGTTTTCCTGTAGGAGAAGTGTTCTCGTAATTATATTATAAATCGTAATTGTATTAACTTGAAATTATTATTGCAGGGTTTACCACTGAGTCCTCTCTCCCTCCATTATTATCCATGCCAGAGGTGGCATCGATAATAATAGTTAAATTAGCTGTTACAAACACCCATATCGGAATGCATCTCTCCCATCTGCGGGAGAGAGAGGGGTAGGTCGATCACTCTTGCGACCCCAAACGTTTTCTCTTCGCCAGACGCAATATTCGCACTCATAGCAACCCGATGAAGCTGTATTGGACTTTTCTTCGCTTCCACAGCAAAAAATCACGTCCGGAAAAAAAAAGAAAGTCCCTCAGAGATACGCCTCGCGTATCAGCGCTGCATCAACAATTACGTGTATGACAAGGATAAGTACAAATAAAAAGGAACAATAACAGTGGAATACTTACTCTTCTTTACCTTAGTAACTTTTCTAGGGAGTGGGTTTGCTCTGCCACATTCTAAAAAGTGAATTAGAAGAAAAGATTAGAGATATAGAAAACTAATACGAGATACGTGTGTACAGGTTTGTGTTGATCAAATAGTAAAGAATAAAATATATTTTGGTGAATCTCTTGAGTGGCCTCGTTGTTAAGAGCCAGGCAAGTACGGGGTCACTACCCTGTTAAAAAGAGCTACAAGGAGCCAAAACCTTTTAGGTTTTGATGAATAAGATCAGCGAAATAATATGTCAGTCATTTTTCATCAATACCTATATTATACATATGTATTTACTCATAGCTAACTATAATTACTCATAAATCTATCTAATCTCATAAAATTAACTACTGGTGCCTTGAGAAAATATATTTGAATCTACTGAAGTATTATTTATAGTAGGAATTTCTAAAGTACAACGTTGTATTCCAACTACTACTTCAATTATAAGTTAACTCTTACCGCACGAGCAGTTGCGAGCTGTGAACTCTTCTTCGTCATCCTCTACGCTTTGTTCTTCTAAGATCGGTACTTCCAAACCAAAGATAGCGTCGAAATAAAAACGTGAAGATCTATTGCCAGTCGATACCTGAAATTATATTACAAAAAAATTGTAATTTTATTTGTAGTATAAGGCTGGAAATTAGCAGTCCGGGCAATGTTCAGACGCAAACGAGCAGTCGAAGGCTATATCTTAAGTTTCCGAATACGATGATAATAAATACTCTGTATAGTCTAAGTACCTTTTTTTGGTGAAGAAGGGAATGCATTTACGCATGAATGTTGGACTCGGCCATTGGGTAGCAATAACAAGTAAACCCCTATTGGAGCCTTCAGCCGCTATTAGTGGAGGGTCCCGGATCTGCAGGCAACAGGACCCCTCCAGCAACAGGCTGGCCTCGGCGAAAAGTCCAGACTTCACCTCCTCGGGGACTCTCCGACTACGCTATGACAGTCCCCACGACACCGTATCTTTGTAAAGTGGACCGGGTTCCCATCCCGGCCCGACACGGAACACAGAGGCACTACTGAAGACGCTACAGATAGCGCCTCCTTCGTGCCCCCATTCGTCGTCGGCGGAGGGAGGCCGCGTCGGCAGCCTCCTCTCTCGCCCTCTCGTCGGCTTCCTTCTGGGACATGACGGTATCGCAGAAGGAAGCCATCGCCTGGTAGGACTCGTCGCTGCCGAGCGTCGCGACGATGATGCTCAACTTTGACAAGTCCCCTCCGACAGTTACACCTCGAGGATGTGCTGGGCCGAGTCCACCGCCGCGTCACAATCTTGACAACGAGTCGTCGGCTCCCTGTCGGGCCGTCCTGCACAGTCACTCACCGAAAAAACCATGCCCGGTGAGCACCTGCGTCAGACGGAAGGTGAGGGGTTTGCGCCTACGGTGCATCCACCGCTCGAGAACCGGGCGCAAGGCGGCCGTTATCTCTCTACCGTTCGGCTGCCGCGCCCAAGGTCTCGGATCACCCAAGGCTACTGAGCCCCAACGCCACGACAATGCTTGAACTATGGTGGGGATGCATTGCATACCTACATAGCTTATGCCGAACGTAACAAATTTGGCGCAGCCTAAAGGCACACTATGTTTGTTAATTTCATTTATTGTTTTGTGTTAAACTATTGTGAATTTCTTTATTGTTGTGGTCAACTAAATGGTTTTCTTCCTTTCTTTCTTAATCCTACTTATATAAGTTCAAAACAACAGTTAAGAAAAAATATAGTGTAGGCGCTAATCGTAGGAGTATAAATGAGGGTTTGCCTTTTGACTTCAACAACGTTTTTTTAACACGCGTTATTAAAGCTCTCGTACGACTTTATGGTTTCATTCTATTTGAAATTATTCGTTACTCGTTATCGGGCCTTCTCCTCATTACCGTGTCATTACACTTACTTTTATGCCTTAATCATTATTAAGGCATAAAAGTACACATCTCGTACAACACATTTAAAGATAATTCTATTCTGTAAACAATGTTCTTGTGTCATCACATAAGCCTAAGCACATATGTGTTATTCTGCTCAAGAGAAAATCACCCAAATCGTTTGTTTAGGCTTTGATTTTGGCCTGAGCTGTAGGTAGTAGCAGTATCAGATATACCGTCTCAAAAATAGTGAAATACTTACTAGATAAATATAATATTTTTTTAATAATTAAACTTAGAAATTGACTTATAAATTAACTAGTTTTCCCCGTAAAATATGTCCTATTAATGACCCCCCTAAAGAACCATTATTTTTTATAGCCAACAATTTGATCGGGAATTATCTCTAATCTCACTCTTTAAGATTAACGCAGCTTGTATTGAAATCTGTTCAGCCAGTTTCACGCTACGCGCAGATAAATAATCAGGCGAAGAGATAAGATATCTAAATTTATTTTATTTCACGGTAGATAAAAGTACCAATTCTTAGAGTTGGGGTCAACTTTTTTGGAATATCTTCCATGTAGAGACTTTCGACCATCTTTATGTTTATTATATGTATACCCTACATACGATGTGTAGAGTACGACAGTATTCTTTTACAAGTCCAGGTGACGAGACCACTAAGAATGTTAAAGCCTAACAGATAACAAAAATATTTTATGTGTAAATTAGATACACAGACAGACCATGGTCTTGGAACAGAAAGCGTATTTTTTAATCCAACAATAGACCATAAACAAATATTATTTATGTCGGAAAAATATTAATCGTGAAAATTATCGCACCCATGCGTATGTGATAAATGAATATATTATGTCAAGTTTAAAAAGCTGTACAAATTTAGTAGGTTTGTCACGCACAGGTCTCCTTTTTTTATTATAAGATGATAATTTACCTGAAATTTGGTGCACATGCTTATTTTAGAGGACAATGTATGGTTAGCTATGACGACATTCTAATTAAGAAGTGTATAAATTTATTATATTAACAACATTTAATAAAACGCTAAGATTTCGTGAGTGACAGACAAAAAGATCAAATCAGTGACAGACAGTCACTTATTCACTGTTTTAACCACAGATGCTAGAATCTTGGTTTCTTTTTATGTTACGTATAAGAGGACAAACGAGGAGTTTGTCGGAGGACAAACGAGGAGTTTGTCGGAGGACAAACGAACGGTTTGATGACCAGGTACCGACGCCCAGAAACATCCGCATGCCAATGAGTTGCACTTCTTTCTTCCTCCCCTCCAATGGACCACATGCCTCCAACGTGATTAATAATACCCACAAAACGTGACAACGAAGTTGTCACTTTGCGGCGGTATCATATTAGCGATAGGTACCTCCACCCAACGGAATTGGGCTAGAATGCAACATGGCACTACTTCATATACGCACTAGAAAAGAAGTTTCGGAAATTCGTCCTCAACATTTAAATAGCGCGAATGTTTAAATAGCTTCCGATTTTTTATATATTTGTTGTAGTTACCTATATCAAACAAGAAATCTAATAAACGTTATTGTCGCATTAGGACGGAAACAAAGGGGATTATATAAGCAGTTTTTACGTGTATAAAACCGCGTGAAGACTTCACTTTCGCGGACGGGAGTGAACCACGCTCATGCAGCTACCGGTTGCGCAATGAACCCGCATAGGGTTGTCAAAACGAACAACTACTTTTTTATTTAAATAAGGTAATACGTATGGATATTACGATGACATCTTTATCATTCTGGGCTCGTGGCAAATTTATCGGATGCAACCATTGTGTGTGTTGAGAAGTTTAACCTATGACCGTAGCACTGTTTTCTTATTAGGACCAACATGCTCAATTGTTACGTCACTAATAGAGCCTCAGTCTTGTTGAGACCAGTTCAATGATAAATCGCCCTATTTCTGGCATGGCAATTGCCTGGGGGGTCAACCATTAGAAATAAAAAATATTATAATATATGTTCCTATCGCACTACGGTAACCTATCGCCATGATAAGTACCATAGGACTTGCGTTACAGGTAAGTCTGCTACTGGAAATTTTCTTGAATATGTTTTACAAATTAAAAACATTATATACTCTTGATTTAAACATAGAAAATACATATAATAAATAAACAAATGCTGCCTTATAATTTTGTTCATTCATTAACGGAAACAGGAAATAGTAAGATAATAATGTTAAATTATTTATAAGCTTATAACATTAATCCGCTTTTACGTCTTTTGTATTACATAATATTTAATATGGACGTCATTGGTCGACGAAGTGTTTCGCAATTATTATTGGACTAATATTAAATATTGGACTCCGCTCTTGAATGAATGCATTATTATGCAATCTGGGTTATTACCGCCCTGCACGGCAGTAACGACCCGGATCTCTTAATTTGGAAAAATACGAGAAGAAATTTAAATTACGTAACTTTTTGGGGCGCTCCACAGTTACATATATGTAGATACGGTTATTTATTTCTAAGATTATATAGTTTAGGGAGTTTTGGCCAGAGGGGAAACAAATTTAGGCGCCTTCACCGGCCCTGGGTGGGGTGCAGTGGTGAGTGGGGCTCGCGGCATATTATATTGTGCCGAATACCCACAAAAACCACCGCGTGTGCCGCCTTCGGTGAGGTGCCCCGGAACAGCAAATCATCATGACACCTCGACAGCAAGTCAGCCCCTGAAGGGACCGCCGCCACCTCCACAGATGGGGTTGTCCCGCACTACATGACAACCCCACCGAATTTGGGACAGTGCAATGGAGTAAGGTACCCATCATCGTTCCTGCCCCGTGCGCAAGCACGCCGCCAATTTTTGCTCTTTGAAGGGGGACACCCTTCTAATAAGAGGGGTACAAAGAGCGGCACCTCCTCCTGCTCTTGAGTCCTCTCTTCTTATAGGAGGGGTACTAAGAGCGACCACCTCGGCTGAACCCCACCGCCACGACAAGGCTTGAACCATGGTGGGGCATTGCGGGGCGCATGTCGCAACCCCTGCCAGTCCATCAGGACTATAATTTTGGCCCCAAGCGCGTATTAGAGGGTAGACGCCCTTATAGGCGACGCGTACGGGTACGCCCCCGTATCTTCGAAAAAGGTTAAATGCGGCGATGGGGGCCTCCACTTATCACTCCATACCCGATTAGGCGAACTGAGGAGTGCGGAATACCAGATAGGCATGTGGTATGGAACATAAGATGAATTAATTAATTAATTAATTAGTGAACGGTAGATGTTTGTATCTTTTATGTGTAACAGAGACTAAGCACAAGGGTAGTGGAACCTCTGACCTTCCCGGTGGCGTGATGGTCCTGTGGTCTGGAATGCTGTAGAGTGATCACGCTAACGTCGGAGTGGGGGTTATTCTATCAGTTCCCGTTGCGAAAGATTATGGTATGGGCGGCTCAAGGCATACTTGGGCCCGGATCAAGCTGGGACTCACGAGGGTTGCATTAGATGCACCAGTAAGCTCGTCGTTAACCAGTGATCTAGAAAAGTTTTGGTAAGATTCTGTAGGGGATGTTCTGGACTTGGAAGATGCTTATGGAAGAGTCATTATGTGTGGTGATTTTAATGGATGGGTTCCCCACCAAGCGGCCAGGCTTTGATGCCGTGCTAGGTCCGTAGGGTGATAGTAGGTTGAACGATACTGGTAAGCGCATCGTAGATTTATGTGTGGAAAGCAGTCTCCTTGTGGCTAACACAGTATTCCCTCATAAGGACATACATTGGTGTACATGGAGGAGGAATGACCAAGAGAGTGTGATAGATCTGAATTTGATTGATGGTAGGCTCCGCAAATGTCTAATGTTTACGCATGCCTTCAGACGTCCTCACCTTGATACGGACCACTATTTGGCTATTAGCCGATATAGGGGTCTGTCTAAGGGGTGGCGACATCAGAGACAGCGCGTTCCATACGGAGAGCTTGAAAATATGAAGAATGTAAAGTTGTAAGATCTGAATGTTTGAAGTTGTATGAGGGTCAGGTTCGGGAGAGGTTGGCAAGAGCTAGTCTACTCGACTCGAATATTCGAATGAAAATTTTGAAAGAAAGTATGGTGGATGTAGCGAAAAAGGTCCGCGGAAGTGAAAAACTGTGCAAGTCAATGTGTGGAGATGCATGGCAGGATGACCAGGTGAAAGTTACGATTGAGATGGAGAAACCATGAGTAGACTATATTTCATATTGGTAAACGAATGATATTATGAAAAGTAGGAAGAGAGAAATATATCGTCGGTGTAGGAATGTCATTAAAATCTTAGTGAAAAAATACGAATGAAGGCGGAGGTGACGCTGGTGAATAGCTTTGTGGCGAACACTAAACTCTTCTGGAGGGAGGTGAAAAAGTCTGGAAGTTGTTCGGCAGTCTCCAGAATGATTAGGATTAAGTCGAAGGATGGTGACACTCTTATAAGCACCGAAAGTATGTTAAAAACAATGGAGTAAATATTTTGGAGATATGTATGATTCTGTCCCGGATGAAGCGTTGGTCTCTGCCTTATAAGTGATGCAGTAGTCGGGGCAGCATCCCAAGACTTAACTTTCCAAGAGGTCATATGGGCGATAAGAAATATGAAAAATGGAAACGCGGGATTATATGGCTAGAGTGACATTATCAAATTTGGTGGGTAAGCAGTCCGGGGCACTTTTTGGCTCCTCTGCGATACGTGCTGGAGGACAATTAGAGTGCGCGAAGACTGGCGACCTGCGATAATCGTGCCCTTGTTTAAAGGCAAGGGTTCACATATGGACTTCAATAGCTAGCTTAGCTAGCTTCGAAAGTTTATGGCAAAATAATTGAAAGAAAATTGTTAGGTTTATCCGAAGGAATGTTGTGGGAGTCACGGGGGGTTTTAGGTCAGGAAGAGGTTGTACGGATTACATTTTCTCACTCCGCAACATCGTCGGGAAGCATCTGGTCTAAGGTCTTTAAATGTAGTAATTTGAATGGGTTGTTTAGTGGTGAGCTGCCTGATTTATGTAGAAGATGCAGTTGTTTTAGGCTCCACTCCATCTGACCTACAAACACTCATCATAATTATGAAAGATAATTTATGGGCTTACAAATGAATGTGAGGAAAACTAAAGTTTTAGTATTTGATAGAGAAATAACCAAAAGGGACGTAAGAGTAGTGGTCGATGACGTAGTGTTGGAGCACCTAAATAAATTTGTATAGCTTGGTTGTGCCTTTAGAAGGGATGGAAGGTGCACCGCAGATGTCAAAAAAAAGAATGTGTGTTCAGGGAAAATAGTGAATGGAGCGTTAGAGAAACTGCTTAAAAGCACAGTTTTGAACGAGGGTGCCCGTTCTTGCCCTGCATAATTATGTTTTAATCTCAACGTTATTGTATGGAACTGAGAGTTGGGTATTTAAGAAGGTGCAAGCAGATAGCATAAACATGGTCGAGATGAGGTCTTTGCGAAAACTATGTGACGTATCCTCGCCGGCCGTGTTCGCAATAATGAGGTGAGAGAGATAGCTTAGGTATAAAAGAAAGCGTCGGTGTAAAAATGAGAAAGGGTGTACTCCGTTGCTTCGGGTATGTAGAAAGAATGATAGGTGAAAGGTTAACAAAGCAGATATACAGTGCGAATGCGGAACGATGTACGAAGATCAAATTGATCGGGTATTGTCCGAACGTGGTGTCTAGAGGCTGTGTGAAGAGAGTAATAAATGTGGAGGAGACAAGGCAGGTATGTAAAGATCCCCACCATGGGTCAAGCCTTGTCACGACAAGCCTGTCGAGCCTGGGGTGAATCCAGGCGAAGTCGATTGAACCAAGGGGGATCTTTGTACCTCTCTTATGATAAAAGTGGGTCTAAAGAGCAGAAGGAGGAAGCGCTCTAGGTACCCCTCTTCTTTCGAGAAAAAAGTCGGTGGGGTTGTCTTGTAGTGCGAAACAACCCCATCTGCGGAGGTGGAGTCGGCCCCTTAGTGGGCTGACTAGCCGTCGAGGTGCCCTAATGGTTTGTCGTTCCGGGGTACCTCACCAAAGGCGGCAATGATGGCACGTGCGGTGGTTTTTGTAGGTAGGAGTCCCACACACCATAGGACCCCACCCAAGGTCAGTGAAGGTGCGTAAATGCCTTTAGCCGCGTAAACAAATAAGAGGTATGTAAAGATCGTGATGTATGTTATTCTGTTCTCTCTGCCTACCCATTAATAATCTAGAGTGACGATGTGATGTTTTGTAAAAATATATACTAACATTGATTTCTTAATCTTATGTGAACAACGTTTAATTGGAATAAACCTTTTATTGCAATTTGTTGCAGTATTTTAGTTTTCCAGGGTATCGGCGTTCCGGGTCCGGGAAGAACAAAACGAAATGGTGATAAACCACGATATAACTCGTTAAAGTTTTAACGTAATGTAGTAAGTGTAAAACTCGAAAACATCCAATATTTCGAGATAAAAGAACACGATGTGACAGTAAAATTATACTAAATATATTTCTAACTATTGAGAGTAAACAGCCCTGCGAACTTAATTGACGACTAATGTCAATGTTGCTTTCACAATCTCAACAAGTGCGTTCCGGTTACTATTATTATCTTTTTGTCTTATTCCCAGTTCGAAATACTTTCTTACTAACAAAAAGAAGAGAAATCGTACAACTCGTGTTGTTTTTTTTTTTGCAACCTACTATTAAAGCGTTATGGTCGTCGTTTTTGCATAGAGTTAATAAAGATAGCTATTAGCATGCCTATGACTACGAGTGTCTAAATAAGAGAGAGAAATGACTGGAAACCTTGAGATATATTTATTTCTAAAGATTAATTATGAAGCCGATAAGTTTATTAAAAGTTCATTTGATTCGTGTATTACAAGAAATAGAATAGCTCTTAAGAACATCAGTTTGAAATACTTAAATGTGAGAGAGTAATGACTGGACCCGTAGTGACGTATACTTATTTCACATTATTAAAGATAGTTAATAATTAAGCGTATAAGTTTGTTAATAAATTCATTTCATTATTTGTATTACAGGAAATAGAATAACTCTTAAGAACTGCATAGTTTGGGATATATAGCATATTCGGGAGAGAAAAAAGGTCTGGAAACCTCCGGACGGATACAACCGCTTTATAAAAATAGATATATCTACATAATGTGCTCAAACGAAAACATTGAGAAAAATCATTTACTATATACAAACTTCTAAATTTTAAATCGCATTAAAAATATTGAAATGTAAAAAAGGCATGCCACGGCCGCATACCAGCTGCTGACAAACGTGTAATTCATGCACTTTCCCCTGTGTTACTTCGTAACTAGTGACGTAATCAATGTATAGATAACAAAGATTAAATAACCACGTGACGCAACAGATATAATGAGGCTAAGGTTAATATTATAGACACAGGTATAACTATTTGCATAAACAACGCTTTGGTAATTTCACATACACTATCGCGCAGTTATCTTTCTCCTACGACATCGAATTAGTATTTTAAGATACTTATCGTTGACTATCCCTGTGCTGAGCACAAACAATAAAGTAAGAAAATCAAAACATCTTTTTTATTTTTTATTTCTGGATGTATAAAAACCTCTTTATATCATAGAGGCAATTGACTAATCGGTGCCATTTGACCACTACCGATGCCCATTGACATTCGGAAAATTCTCAAGCAGATGCGTTGCCCTGCTTTCCTCCTTTCCTGTTTATTATGGCATGTGCGATGCCCGATCTGACTATCAATATAGCTATTTTTAGAGTCACAGGAAGTCTGACATAGAGTCAGTCTGACTCTATAATTCTTTTTTAAAATTAATTTTCCTATCTCTATGTGTGCATTTGATTGTGTTTGCAGGTGCTATAGCACCGTGAAGTAAGCAGTAGTCTAATTTTTCGCACAGCACAATAGACAGCCACCGACATTAAACGTCAAGGCTAAATCGAACCTAACAATTGAACAGTTACAGACCTAGATCGTGACCTATCAAGTCGTGACCCACATGTATCAATGTCGTATTTATTAATTCGCTGTAAAGGCCAATGGAGCAAAAAATTAAAAAGAAAAGCTAGATTTTAATCATTCGATAACACTAACTTGACCCGATTCGTGTTTCGTTTACGGTCAACCTGAGTTATTTAAAAAAGAATTTAAGCTCATAATTTTCTGCAACTTTTAACTGTTAAGTATATTTTTGTGATATAGAAGATGTAAATGTTAGCTGAGGCCTTCGTTTCGGAATTCCGATCTTTTCTAATGAGAGATAGAATAAACACGCCGTAGAAACTTTAACTATAGAACCTAGCCTCATGCTTGCCTCGTCCAAAGGACTTGGGAAACTATGTTTGTGTTGAGTACTTGTGTAAGTCATTTTTGGTTCACAGTCTTTAACTCGCAGGATACATACAATGCAAACAGACACACATACACAGTACACACACCACATCCTAACTCCAGATCCCTTATGTTTTAGACAGTGAAAATCGAGACATTATTAATTTATTAAATATCTAATCGTTATTAAATGAGAATTTACAACAAATCTAAAATTAATAATAAAATGCTAAATCGTCTTAAATATTTTCGGCCCCAGAATAAAGAATTTTCAAGTAGACGCGAAAAGTGGAAAGTGGGACTTTCCGATTGGAACAATTAAATCCGACTTCCCGATACGTCCATCATCGACATACAAAACGAGTCGTTCCAACTACTATAAAAATACATATTATCAAAAACAAAAACTTGTATTTCTCCGTCGTAGAATTCGGTAGAATATTCTTAGGCTTTTTTTGCCAATTTGTGACAGCGCGTAAGGTCAATAATCAAACTACTTTCAAAAATGTGTTCTGAGCACCTTTCACAAGGTTCCAGCTACCGTACCTACTCTTGTTTTTGTTATTCGCTGACGGTTATCAAACAAATGAAAGTAGCGTAATTCGTTGCAAGGAAATATGTTGAAAATGAGAGGCGCTGCGAGAGGATTCTTGAATGGAAACATGTGGTTTGCATGTTATGTAGAGTATAAATTATGTAGTCTTAAAGACTCACATTTTCTCATTGATTAACTCCTACTGAACTATTCATTCTGAAGCATCCGTGATTTTATTTAAACATATTTCTTGGCAAATAGTAAAGTAATCAGCGTCATTAATTAAATGACTGGACATAACGGGTGATGCGGTGCTAACAAGTTGCTAGCAACAGTTACAGGAAATAGATCCCAGACAAGCGCGGACTATTATACGAATAATTTCAATGCCTTGGGTAATTGGGCTTTAATTAACAAGAAGATAGTAGAAGTACACAATGTTGCTTATTGGGAATAATTTAAATTTATACAATTTACAGATTACGAATGGCTAAGTGTGGGAGATTTCTTAGAACTAATACCTTATACAGAATAGAATTAGAGGTGTTATTGGCAATTTTAACGGCATTGCACATCTTAATCAAGAAAAGGTATTTGTATTTGTTAATAAAAAAAAATCGTCTAATAGACTGTACCAGAGGACCAATTAATCACATACCCTATAGGTGTGTACTGAAGAGCTCTATCATTCTCTTAAGGAGATAATAGTGAACTTTGGTGAGTGTCCACAAACTCTCACGAAAACGCATCTGTTCAATAAAATAAAATGATAATATTTTTTAATCGTGTGACGTATTCCTAACTGGGGGCTACACAAATAATAACTATGAAACCACCTGCATGCGTTCACGTTCACACAAACAAGAATACAGATGCCATGGATGTTTATAGGTTCATAACGATTCTGTTGCCAGAGAGAATGACAATCGCATAAAATAACTTTTTATGCCAATAACTTGCCCATGTCGAGCCTCGAATTACAAATTTTGCTACAACATAAAACATGAAATATTTATAATATTGCAGCAAACCCTTCAAAATCTTTTCCAAGCGTAACTAGTTATAAGTTATCTACTTTTATGTAGAAAATTATAAACTAATGCTGTAACTAACTTTTTCTCACATAACATACTTGTCTAAATTCTTTAAACTATATTTTCGCTCAATTTCGAAAAAGAGAAAGTTCTAATTTTCGTTGTAGTTTTTTTCTGTGTTTGCAGGGATATAGATATGTTACGCAATATCCAATTTGCATGTGGATTGCGTATTTGAATATTTATTGTGTAAGTAATCGTAATTATCTCCTTCGAAATTACATATCAAACTTTCTTTGTAGCAAACTAGCAATCCGCTACGGCTTCGTCCGTGAATAACATGGCCCGGGTAACAAATTGTACACTAAAACCTACCTTTGGAATCGCTCTATCCATGGATGAAAACGACATGAAAATACGTTTAGGAGATTTTAAGCAAATCGATCACATACAGACAAACAGCTTTTGACGACTCTATTTTATTATGAGTAGTCATAGATATACTTACAATGATCGATCATTCGTAAATCTCTTCTCTCACGTTTATGTGACCTAGTATTATTATACATAATGTATATTTATACATAATCAAAAAACCCTATTATAGATTGTCATGTGTGTATCTCTCTATAAATGTTAATAAGAACTATGTAACACAATGTTGTAAAGATGTGGAAATATATGAGTCTAAATGGCGAATAGTTCCTACTTAATAAACCAGAAAATTCGCGAAACTATATATTTAAAAATAAATTTACTTTATTAAGACGAGTATGCAGGTACTGTCAATTTTTTATACTGAAATAAATTAAACAATTAAGACATAACGATACAAAATATGTTTGGTAGTTATTTATGTACACAGTAGAAGTTCAATTTAAACAAAGCAATTGGGATATTCGCATTCATGTTCTATATATATATATTTCCACCATACATGATTAATTATAATAATACATAATTAAATACAGCAGACACAATTAAAGTAAATGGGTAAATGATGCAACATGCATTGTATGTAAATTGCATTTTTACGCCTAAACAGGCGATCAAAATATATATGGCTCTGTTATAGGATAACAATTTGTAAATATTCTTATACAACATTATATAACACGGGAAAGCATTACGTTTCCGATTTATAATTAAACTAATTATAACATCTACAAACGTTATTAAGACAGTTACCTATTCACATAAAATGTTTATGATTTAAATGGAGTATTAGTAACTTTCACTTTATAATTTAGAGGTTATCTTTACAAGTACCCGCTAAGAGGCAGGTGGTTCTCGCTCCCATGATACCGTCACAAAGTGAGAGCTATGCAGTCGTGCGGTTTGTATTTTCGTTAGACCGCCGGATTAATTGGATGGTCCAACGGGAGAGGAGGAAACAGTACTACAAATATGAGGATGTCTATTGACGTCGGTAGTCATCAAAAGGCCTCAACTGCTAGTTTGTACTGTACCACTTGCTAATGGATTCTCTAAGTAAAAACGTAATGACTAACACCTACATTAAACTGAGCACAAGCCAGCACCTAAGTTGCTGTAAATTGTAATAACTACTAAGGTTTGAAATATCTTAAGAAAAGAAGAACATTCGACACAATTCAAAGGACAGATATTTTATTCGTTAAATTATCGTCGTTCCTATCGTGTGCGAAGGTCTGTCGCAAGTGTCGATGATGGATACCAGCAATTTAATAAATAGTGACTCCGCAGCCATCACACATCGAGCTCTCTGCAAGCTGGGAAAGGCGATGTCCACCCACAGGTTGTTATTGAAATCTAGCATTTATACAAAAATTATAAGTCACGTTTACAAGATTATTGCACTGTCCCAAAGTTGGTGGGGTTGTCCTGTGGTGCTGGACAACCCCACCTGTAAAGGTGGCGTCGGTCCCTTTAGGGAGCTGACTAGCCGTTGCGCTGTGCTGATGATGTCTTGTTGCGAGGCACCTCACCAAAGGCGGCCCTGATGGCACTCGCGGTAGTTTCTGTGGGTATTCGGGATAATCATATGCCGCGAACCCCACACACCACTGACCCCACCCAGGGCCAGGGAAGGCGCGTAAATGCGTTTCCTCGCGTCAACAATAAAAATTTAACCCCCATAAATTAAATCTATACATATTATACAACAAAATCATCAAAATCTGCCTGTCTGTAGGGGATCGATTTTCTTAAAGTTTCATGAACGGATTTAAATGCATTTTAGTAATAGATAGATTTCTTCCCAAGGAGGATTTTAGTGAATAATTTGTTAAGGTAATTCACGGTCGAAGCCGCGAATCGCTAGTTAAACGTAAATAAATAACGCATATGGAATTGTCACACGATTATTACACACACAAAATTAATTTGTTTTTAAAACTGTACCAAATTTTCTTATCAATATCCTAGTGTTTGGTCTCATCCGATTTTTTTCTTGCCACTTTGCATCACTCACTTAATGGAAAGTAGCGACGCAGCCGACGCCAATTATGGATCATGCTTGCCTGGTAAATACCTATCTTAATTCGAAGATTCAGAAGTTGTTAGATTTAAGGCGCACACAGACGCTGGATTTCAAAAATCTTTACGATTTACTGTTAGACAATGGGATCTCCTAATAATGTCATTTGGCTATTATTCTTGCTCACTACAGCACTTTTGTAGATAATAGGTATCGCTATCATGTGATGAGTATCTCTTAATCTTACATAGAAATAATAAATCTCCTTTGTATCTATTGCAGCAATGTATTGCAGTTGTGATATGTGGAACTCCGTTGTATGTGTATGTGATTTGGTCCTTAAAATGACTGTTCACACAAGCTTCAGTGTGTGTAATCAGCCCCAGGCTAATTGCTACCACAACTGAAGTGCTGTTATCGACCTAATGTTGTCCCCATTATACTCCATTACTGTTTTTGTGGTTAATACAAAGTATTTCCTAGCGCCATCGCCAATCTTTACTAGTCTACTGGTGAACCAAATTGTTTTAAAGCCAAAAAAATATTTCGCCTTTTTGTTAGTTACATTGACTATAATGATACCAGCCTCAAATTCATATTATGCACGTTATAATGCAACTACTCGTACAATAAATTTATGATTCATATCTACGATATTAAACAAAAGTGTTCTTGAATTAAATTTGTATTGTCTGCCTTTAGAAAGATTTTAATTGCTTCATAACATTTCTGCCAAATGTCAGAAGTTTGAAGCGAACATTAACAACAAGCCCTATTAACATTCCATTTTCCCATTGATATATATTCACTTTCC
>JAFELO010001091.1:674020-688370 GCA_017140195.1 Eumaeus atala | reverse complement strand
AAGAACTACTTACGTGCCTACACGTCCGCATAATTGTTATGCAAATTTGTTGTCCTCCTTTCCTCCTCCCCTCCAATAGGTTAGTTCATCGGTGTGTCGTAATAATGAGACAAATGATGTTATAGGTAGACAGTAAGGCTGGGTACAATGGTAAGCAGCTAGAAATTGCGTGATAACAAGAAGGTAGATAGAGAATCGAAACTAAATTTCCTGATGGAAACTGATAGTAATCATAAGATCACTACAACGCATGCAGGTGTGTTGCTACCTGTCAATCTACCCTCAGTTCTGACAAGCCCGATACGTCTGTAATACAGTATTAGCATTCTTAAAAA
This sequence comes from Eumaeus atala, assembly GCA_017140195.1. NCBI lineage: Eukaryota > Metazoa > Arthropoda > Insecta > Lepidoptera > Lycaenidae > Eumaeus > Eumaeus atala. The sequence continues at coordinate 688,035 of JAFELO010001091.1, read as the reverse complement.
GACTCTACTTGAATGATATGACGTGATATGTTGATGAACGGAGTTCTCCGTTCTCTATGCGTATCCCATTAGAGAACTGGCGAGAAGAAGTGTCGTTGTCATTTAAAAAAAAAGTAATAATGATAATATTTTCGCATCTACAGTAAATTTATTGTTATAAGCATAAGACAATAATTGTATAAGAAGCTAGTGTAATACAGAAAGTAAAAGTGCATAGAGTCATTGCGCCGCGTATACTTGACCGATAAGTCAAAGAACTATACAATCGTGCATGGATACTAGTACTCACATGATTATCAACTACTTCCAGCGGATTTATTTCCCTAGTATTATACGATTTTAATACTAGGACCACAAGAAATATAGACACTGTTTGCCATGAGCACATTGTTGGAGGAACAAAAAAAAAAAAATTTGTTTTCGAAATTCGAATGCACGACACTATTTGCGCGGCATGCCTCCGCGGCGCGATTTTTAAATTTAGCGGTTTCAATCGAACCGCATTATTTTGATTATTTCGCAAACGAGACGATCGCTGGCCGACTGTCGCTGCCGGCCGCGGCCGCGCGGAATCCTCAGTACGCTGAGGTCTTCGGCCACCACTTCGCTTACTTTCTCTTTAAACCAAAAAATGTGCAAAGATTCAGCCCCACCGCTTTTAACATGATGTGACTAACATCAACTTGTTATTATATATTATAAATCAGCGTTTTTATGGCAAGTTTCCTACAGAGACTCACTATCAATTTTATTTTATTAACATTAGAAGAAATGCTCGCAGAGACTTTACAAGTTGTTGTCTTGTTTTCGTTCAAATATAAAAAAGAAAACAGTATTAATTCCCTTGGGATAGTCGTATTCACTACTATGCTATGCTAACCCGATTTTATTTATTAAGCGCTATACTAAAGGCCACACGTTCACTCGAAGAAATAGGCAATGGTTGATTCGTTCCCTAGCACAGATAAAGATTTCATAATTAGCTCAACAAATCAAACTATACAAGGAAAACCATGTAAAATGTTACTATACTGTACAACGTAAACTACTAGTATCTAGCAAATAGCTACATAAGCTGTATGTATACGGCTGCTGGATTTTCCACGTGGAGAAATGAAAGTGAAATGATTGTTGTCTGTAACGACCGTATTTCCGCAACTATCAGCAATACGAGCGGCACGTAATCGTGACGTTAGAAATTCCCTTTACACGCACTGATCTCATGATAGATAAATATCATTTTCTTCCCATGAATATGTGAACATAGTGTACCTGTGTTCCTCAAAAGCAGGTGCTGTGCAGGTATATAAAGTATAATTTTAAGAAATAATATATATAGCGTAGGTCATGCGTTAATTAATTTAATTAAAAGTGGAGAATAGTGTATAAAAGTCAGGCAATGTAATCCAATAGGTAACATGATATCTGTATGTAGGGACAGATGTGCAAGAACATGGATCACAAAAATGTAGTAGGATAATATGGGTAGACTTTGTCTAGGTACATAGGCACTCATGGATACGGTATCTTAAAGAGGCCAAATACCTATCAGATGCCAATGGTACCTATATTGTTATGGTCCATATTATTGGTGTGTTGTGCCAGTAAAAAACAAAGCCTGCCTTTGTCCTGGACTTCAATCATATGACGTCACTTTTCAAAATATACGAGTGAAATCACTCCAGTCGTCACTCCATCGGAGTGACAATTATTATAGTCGCCGGCGATGATAATGGAGCTATAGTGATCTAAAATAATGGAGCTATAGTGATCTAAAATAATGGAGCTATAGTGATCTAAAATAATGGAGCTATAGTGATCTAAAATAATGGAGCTATAGTGATCTAAAATTTTAAATCGCTAGGAAGGAATTTGCCACCCGGTTGGTAAGCCGAAATTACTGTGTTAGGTTAATGTCCTATCTTACTGGGTTTGCTACAGAGAGTTTGTCCATTTGGTCTAGAGGGGTGCAGTGAATATTTCTCTTTTGAATGGTATGCATCCCTTTGGACATTTATCGTATCGTTTCGAATTAAATTATAATTCCTCATCTCGGGGTTGCTGCTAGAGTTTTAAAAACGTGCCCTGCAATAGAAGTATGTCTAGGTTGTGTTTCACTGGGAAATCACATCTATCTACGTGTCTGTCTGATTTTGGCAATAGTTACAACAATACGTTTTTACGCCAGTTCCCTAACGGTGTAGACAGAGTGAACGAAGTTCCAAATCACGATCCTTACACACCTGCCTTGCATTCTCCACATTCATTGCTCTCTTCAAACACATTCATTATTTTAAATTTAAATAAATTTATTTTTCTTCAATAGGCATTAAGAGTTGAGCCTTATCAATTCTCTAGGGTTCTCGTTATATATATGCCATCTTTTTGTAAACCTTACCTTTGACCTGTAGAAAGTGGTTGCTTGCTGTATAACATCTTGTTCCTTACTTACTCAGGCTCGGACTAACCTAAAGACAGAACTTATCATGATCATTTTTTCTGATAACCCCAATAACATCGGGCCACGCAATGTAACGTTCGCTCAACCGTGGTCCGGAATAAGGATCGTTTAAGAAACGGTCAGAGCGTCTCATGTCCGGCGCCGCCGACGTAGAGGAAGTGTACATTCCTCTCTGCTCCGCTTGCTCTAGGCTCTTCTTAGTTGGGTCCTGTTCGTGACGGCGAGGCAAGCGGACCATATCAGGAGACCATACGTGGCCATACACATGCACAATCCGGAGTAAGTACAGCCGTCTACACGCGTCAAGATAAGTGCATGAATAACATATAATATAATTGAATACTGAATAGATATCTGATAATTATCTGGTAACTATCCTATAATTCTGGCAAAAGACCTCACAAAAGCATAATATACCCCGGATCGTCGACAAAAAGTACGTATTTATTATAACTTACTATTTTTTGCGTATATCGAAACAACTTAATAAGTATAAATTTTGTGGTACTTTAATAACTTATGGCATCAGAACATTTCCTACTTCATCCGTTGCTGTAAACTGTAAAACTTTAGAAGGAATATTTTTGAGGAAACATTTGATTGTTTGTTTGTATGGAATAGGCTTCGAAAAAACCGGACCGATTTGATAAGTTCTTTTACTATTATAACCCTAACTTATCTTTAGTAAACATAGGATATATGTCATTTTCTAAGACGTTATAGATCATTATGGAAACTTCGATAAAGTAACCATAGGTGTGTAATAAATAACAAAGGAAATCCTTGTATTATAGCTACAGAAATTATTTACAACTAGATGTCCCAATAAACGTTTGTCTGTCATAAGCTGAATTTGTTTTCATGGTATCGTGTGGTATTTATGGGGCTGAAATTATAATTTATAATTTTTGCAAATTGATGTTTTTTGCCATATTTTGTAAAATATCGATGCGAAGTCGAGTTGGATGCTAGTATCTAAATAAGCCGCGACAAATCCGTTGAAGTAATATCATCGTAATGAATAGCAATCGCGCAAATTTAAGACAGAACGCGTTGAAAAATGTCAATAAAATAAAAACTGGCTGCCAGTACTTCGGGTTACGTGATAACGATTCTCGTAATGATCTGTGAACGCATCGCCCGATGAAGTGACACAGAGATTTTTTTCGCTCTCTCAATCCTTGGCTCCTTCCATTCGGAACATTACTATGGCTTGGAACGTTAGAATGACGTGATATTTTTCCTGCATGAAATTAGCCTTATCGATTATAAGATGTTATCACGTCACAACCATTAGTAAGAACTACTGCAATGTAGCCATCGGGAGGTATTTCTCGCTCACATAACACGGCCATAAAAGCTATGCCATCACGTTCCGGACGGTTTGTGAGTCACCGGCGGCCAGTTCTGCACAACCATTAAGAAAAATAACTATAATATATTAAGATAGGTACATCTTAAATTTTTGGGAGGCTGGATTTAAGCTAGTATTAATAAGTGATACAGAGCAAAATTGTATACTAGCACGACCAGGAAAAAGTCCTAAAACTCTGACCATTTGAGGTAAAGTTCCGAGTTTGAGGAGGTTTTTTCAATAAATAGGAGATTAAAATTGGTATAAGATTTAATTTTTTTATAGAATAGGAGGCAAACGGACAATCGGAGCCTTTTTTACGACTACCGACGCCCATGAACGTCCACATAATTAACGTGCAACGCATAGGATGTTTTTATGTACTTAGCTGTCCATGTCGTGGGTACAGGACAGCTAAGCACATAAACATCATGGCGTACGTATGAAAGCCGACAATGTCATGTGGTCATCATTCGTAATTATTTTAAAATAATTATTAGGTTTCTTAAATAATTTTTAGTTTAACTAGCAATTTAGTATTTACAACAATCAAGACTAAACGAACATTTTCGTCACCAGACTTATGCATTTCAAATTTTTCGCAAAATCTCATCCAATCACTACCCCTAATTTATAGGCTTGTAGAGAGAGTTTTTAAGTTTTAGGATGTGTATAGATAGGTATAAACGGCTGTATCTTTTGTTTGTCTTGACTTAGAAGTTCTTCAAGGCCTTAAGACGTTGCAAATCTTAGTATTGGACGTAACGTCAAGTTTCCGTGGTTTCCTGAAAAAAGTATTGACAGGCGTACAGACAGACAGGCAAAACAGTGATCCTATTAGGGTTCCGTGTTTTCCTTTTGACGTATCGAACCCTAAGAAATCCCATCTTCAATGGAGAAGTTGGCTGGGTTTTTCCTTCCGATTGCTGTACCTAAACAGCGATAAATATAATCAAAACCGAAACAACGCCTCCAGGCAGCAAGATTGTAAAGAAAATTATATAATATTCTATCCATGGACTACGAGCAAGATACAATAGGTACTTTTTGCGGCAATGGGAACAACTACAACAATACATCTTAAACTATCTAAATAACTAAAGTTCTTTGGGTAGGTAGCTTTAACATCTAATTACATCTGAAAATGTGATATCTCCCTCATAATTTATCTTTGCGGGGCCCCTCACCAAAGTACTTTTTAGTAGGTATAGCATTCGGTACATAATGTGCCGCGAACCCCACACACCACTGGGCCCTTGTCAGGCCCGGTGATGGCGGGTAAATGCGTTTCCCTGCGTCAACAAAAAGAGGTATTCCAGGAGTCCTTGGGCAATGAGCGTTGTACATTTTTTTAAACACCTTTTTATCCTAGATTTCGTAAATATACGCCAATCAAAGGAACCAATTTGAATAGTTTTGATTTTTTCGTTCAAATTTTTCGATAGCTTAGGCTAGATGGCATAAAGACGGCTGTCAGCCTTTGCCTATGTTTTATTGTTTTTTTTTTCTTCTCTAAGCTGTTAAATGTCAAATGTCATGTTAAATTATCAAGACAAACCCCACTTATATAAACTCATAGCTATCAAATAATAAAAGCATTCGATTAACGTTATAATATTGTTATTTGATATTAATTACAAATTAATGGCGTAAGGATTGTTTTGCTATTATAACTTGACACTTTTCGGCATTTGCTAATGTCACATAAGAAAAACGATGAAATATAGGCATATGCTAACAGCTATATTTATGCCAGTGATGACGTTAAAAGAAACTACAACGAAAAAATCAATATAAAAATTGTTGAAATTAGTTTATTTTACCATACTGCGAAATGTAGAATAAAAAAATAGGTATTAAAAAATGCCTACGCCAGATCGTAATCTACATAGGTGCCAAATTTTAACGAATTCAGTACTAAATGACAACCCTAAAAGCCATCTCATACATTAGTCGTTCCCTTATATAAACTTGATACTTGTTACACTAGGCTGTCTATGGTTGCTGTGAAGCTTCTGAAACGTCGGAGTAGTTAAATAATTAAACAAACCGCAATAAAATCCGTAAAAGTATCTTTATTGTAAGGAGTAACTTAAGACTGACAAAATTTTTGCTGTGCAAAGCGTATCAGACTGCATAAAAAAGAATTAATTCTCATCTTCCTTCTAACACGGACACTAGCTTTCATAGGTCTGCCTATGGCTTCCCTATTCTATCTACAATGTCTTTGATAATTTCTATATTGATTGTAGGAACAGACAGACACGTTCAATTTATTAATTAAGCACCCGTACATCAACTTTGCTTGTCAACTTTTTTTATCTAATGTCAATTAGATGTCTACAAGCGTTTGATGTTTGGCAAGCAGTCACATAAATTGCGTGAAAATCTTGTTTGAAGGCAAGGTGGCGTTTATCAATGTGAATGAATAACAATACGTTTCAGATTGATGGCACTAGTAAATAATTGCCGCTTTACTAGGTATAAGCATGTGCATAAAATCTCAGCCAACACATTGTCAACATAAGCTTAACTTTTGCAGAGCTCAGCCTTCGTGAAAACGTTGTTGCTTAGAGTAGGATATACGTCTAACAATGCTCAAAGCTCTATTAAATACCACAATGTACTGGTAATCGAACATAATTCACATATTTATTATTACGATACTATACTATTCTAGTATACTACTAGGGTTACCCTAGTTGAGTACAAGTTTAATCAAACAATGGAATTTTGGACTTGTCATGAAATTGGGCCCCTTTGCCTCCCTCTGGAATCGCAGCAATATAAATCGGATATAATCCATCGAAAAATTTCAAATGAAATTTGTAGCAGGATAAATAAAATTACAATGTATTGAAAAAAAACTTTATTGTTAAAAAAACGAATCGAAATCAAAAGCAATAATACGTATTTAAGCAGTGTACTTACCTGGGATCGGCATCTCTCGAGCAGTACTCGATCAAATATGAAAATAAAACCATTATTATCAAAAATAAATTAACCACTACTGGATACCTCTATCTATACCATCTGACTGGTCATGTCCCATTTTTGCAGATGGTAGATAATGAAGGCTGAATGTAACATTTATGGGGTTATTAAAAGTGCGTTTTTATACTTTCTTTTGGCGCCATGCTTCATCTTAATTACAACATGGTATATAATCGAAACCTTGCATTTTTGAGCGAAGACTATCTGTGCCAATGCAAAGATTTAAGTGAAGACTACGGTCTCTAATTTCATAATTTCGGTGGGAGTACAGTATGTAACATATAGCCGAAATGGGACATCGTGTTTAGTTTGGCAATGATAGTGATGTTCGTGAGGTGTCGGAGTCACTTAACATTAACCTACATGGAACATTATTGTATTGCTGCAAGTTATGGTTATATCCATCTTTACTCAGATATGTAATACGTGCATAAATCACTGAACTGGCATCAAAAGGTTATTCTTCTGTGTAAACTTTCGTTTCCAAAGAGACCACAAATACCATTTGTTTTCTTCCCTTCCACAGATATCCCACTTTTAGCCCTTCAATTTCTGAAACAAGTTATTGCATAATTAAATATTTTAAATGTTATTCTATACAAATTCATCATATGATACTCGAGAGGGTAGTAAGGAGGAAATATTATATGCTTACATATGTGCATCTTATTGCTATGGTATCATGTATGAACATGCATTAATGAACCAATTGTTTTTGTACCTACTTGTTATCGCAATCAGACTTATTAAAGATCCCAGCAGATGCAAGGCTGGTTGTTTACAATTATGATACAAGAGTGGTTTCAAAATTCTCGGCCAAACACAGATTCATTCAATTCTAAAAATCTCATTTACCCACACAATTTACTTCAGTTCAGACTAGTTGTCTGAAGTTCGAAAAGAGGGCGATAGTTAGTTGCGATTTTGTATTTTTTTATCGAAGCAACTAGACAGTTTCTGCAAATGGAGCAAATCGAGAAGCGTGCAGTCATTAAGTAATTCCAAAAGTAGGGGCTACCACCACCACCGAAAGCCATCCATGATGATATGGTCAGTACTTTAAGAAATTCTGCCCTTTTACTTATCCGTCAATAAATGGATATCAGAATTAAAACGTGGCAGTGTGAATGATAAACCCCGCTTTGGAAGGTCTTCGATATCCACTCTTGACGAGAATGTTAAAAAAATATTGGATTTAATTATGGGAGACCGCAGATTAGAGATTAGAGAGATTGCAAAGATTATAGGTAGTACTTCACGTGAGTCATTTGAAGCCGATGCAGATATATTTTTGAATCGGTTTGTCACAATGGGCGAAACATGGGTTCACATCCATATGGGTACGCCAGAAACAAAACAACAATCGAAATAGTGGAGAAGACCTGGTTCACCACTCCCTAGGAAGGCTAAGGTGATTTTGTGGACAAATAAGGTAATTGCTTCAGTATTCTGTGATTCGAAAAGTGTGATTATGATTATCTTGAAAGGGATCAGACTATAAATTACTATTGTCTCACTACGTCGTTTACGAGAGGAAATAAAAGAAAAGCGTCGAAGAATACTCAGAAGAAAAGTCCCATTTCATCAAGATAACGCCGTGTTCACTCACGTCTTTGCAATAAATGGCTTGATGGTGATTATGTATAAAAATATAACTAATTTACTGTTTATTTTCTGGTAAGCCGAATACCATTTCGATCTCTACACTTTGATACCCACCCAACTTGATGCGTTAGGTTAAGAGGGGAAACTATGCAATTCACGAACTTGTGTACAATATGTAATTTTTTTAATGTTATCTTCTTGGCACACGCGTTGTGAACTCGAATCAGAACACAGAACACAGAAAATCCCTCAGACCGTTCAGCCTGCAGGAACATACAAATCTACATGCTAACTCGAAAAAGATTACCCACGTACCTACGAAGTCTGATAAATACTGTCAGCTTTGTTATTTTATTAGGATATGTATAGAAAATACGTACAATTTGTAGAAATCGGCATCAGACGTGCCAGGTGCCTACATTTTTGTGGTAGTAGCTAATATTGCTATTGTATTGCTGCTGTAATTGGCAGAACAGTTCGTCGGACAAGCGAACATTATCTTATGGTCTTAAGGGAGAATATAGGCGGTAGACCCTTGTTCCCATATATGTATATGATAGTTCTTGGACGTAGGTAACATCGATAATTATTTTTAGGGGGGGTGGTCTCTACGAGGGTGTGACACGCGTGTAAAGTCATCTTCGATTGCCAAGTTTTCGACATATGACCGGGGTAATAAACATGAATGTAGAAGCCTCGGCGATACAAGAGCGGAAATTAGGGGGGAGCACTAAGTTTAGCATAGGCATCAGATCAGGGCAGATAAAATATAGATTTTATCTGCCCAGATCTGATAGCGGTCCGCTGATACAGGTTTCGGGTTTGGTATCATCGTGTAGCGGACGAGTGCCAAAGGCCGAATGGCCTTTGGCACTCGTCTACTATACTATACTGCATAAAGAGCTTAGTGGGCCATGAGGACCAAGACACGCATTGTGTGAAGATGCTTTTACAGTACAACTTTTTTAACACTAATGTTAGCAGTTTTGAAATCCTGGGTGTAGACTTTTGGCGTTAACTACGTAGGTAAAATTTTTGGAAAAATAGGCTAAATAAAAACTATTAAAAATCCTCATTACTACCTGCATATTTTCAGCGGACATGTAGACTCTTGATTGTATAAAAAAGTAGTAAAAATATAGAACATTCAGCTTCATTTTGTGGTTGTGATACCCTGGTAGGTACCAACATCATCGAAATTGTCCAATGCTATACGAATAATTTTTATATTGTAATTAAAGAGGATAGAAATCTAATGTGATTGCTATCACCTAGTCACCTACATTCAGGTTAATGTAAACTGGAACTTGATCGCCTGCACAGTTCCTACTGCAACCATTATGCACATACATTATCTTATGTGGTAGACACTTGTTTAGATTGCAGTCCTTGCTTAAATTACACAAATAAGGCCACTGACACTACTTTCTATAATATACCCCCCCCCCCTGAGCCAGCACTCTTGGATCTACATTCAGACACGTGTCATCAACAATCTCCTTTGCTCCTTCATTATGAATCAAGACTATTCTATTATTCATACGTAGTCAATTTTGAAGTCGACCTACCTTAAGGTGTTTAATAATAATGAGTTAAAATTACGTAAACAAATAAACACTGAATGTCTGAAATAGTCACAAAAATATTGACAAGAAATTTAAAATAATGTGGAAGTGTTGTTTGCCATCTACCACTGAATAAAATAATGAAAATAGAAACTGGTGAAAAATAAAAAAAAGTGAAACAGGCCAACATTTGACAAAAATAAGACTTCGGATTGTATAAAAATAAATAGTAAAAATATAGAACTACACATTATTGTATCAAAAGGAAGTCCTAAAAATATTCCATACTTCATCTTTATTGAACAAACCTACAGAATACTTACGCCTTCAACGTGAAAATAATTATATAACACATACTTGAATCATAATTCTAATACCTTATCTTGGCATAAATCTTTAGACAATAATCCTTTCCAATGCAAGTCTGAATACTTGGAGTATAATGTTACACATGGTACAAAGTAATTAACTTCCAGTTGTTAGCTAGCTACCAAATACCAAGAACATGGTACTATTAGTACTAATTGTGTTTTAAAGCTAAATTGAATAGGAAGACACTAAAATTTATTTTTTTCTGTTTATAATTTTAATTCAGAATACTTATGGTACCTAAATTTTACCAGTACAAATTGTATCTTACCTATGAGGAGTGGATTATTTACAAAAGGTAGTATTTGAAGATAAGAGATCTAAATATCAGTTGGGTAATTAAAAATTTATTTCACATGTAAATTAAACCTAAAAATTCAATATTATCCTATACAAATCCATATATTTATTTTGAGAACTTAATACTGAGTTAGTCAGGAAGTTATGATCCATGAATATAAATTAAATGTCACACCTTAACTTTCTCTAGCTTCTAATGTAAAAAAATTCTTACAAGTTATCCTAAATTGTACTTATCATACCGTAAAAAAATTACTTTCACAATCTATTACTTATACATGTCACACGTCTGTACCAAAGTACAACAATAAGTAGCATAGAAGATGAGCTTAAAATATCAGTACTTATTTGTAACTAATCTATTATGATAAATTTTCTAAAAGATGATCTAAGTTTTTCCTGACGGCTTCTCCTAGGTGGTCTCCGAGTGTAGACCATGATGTGAGTAACTAGTGCTCCGGAGCGTACTGCCTACACTAGCACGGTATACTCTGCTCTACTAGTGTACTTAGCACGAAACCTAGAGATTGAAAAAACCTTTTATAAGACATGTAAAAGATTAACACAAAAACACTAGGGGGCCTATCTTCATAGCATTAACTATCTGAACTAACACTGTAACCATAACTAACTTGTATACAGAATTAATGCTATGTAGTGCTCAAAGGCTTGGCCTAATATCAAATGTCTAATCAAGTAATTTCTAGTCAACCTACATGTTGTAGAGACAATTTAGATCTTGTGATGTAATGTGATTGTAACTAATTATATCAAGAAAAGATATACATACCATGACTAGAACCTCCCTCCTCTACCTTGACCGCCCCCATAGTTGCCACCTCCATAGCCACCGCCTCCACCACCACCTCCGCCGCCTTGGTTAACATTGTAAGGAGTTGATCTACTATTGCCATATTGTTGATTACGGGTGGGTCCTCCACTGTAACTTTGTTGATTATAACTTCCAAAGTCCTGATTGCCCCATCCTCCACCTCCTCCTCTCTGGTTACCACCTCCTCCATAACCACCCCCTTGGCTACCACCCCATCCACCTTGGTTGTTATCCCAAGGATTAGAATTGTTCCATCCTCCTTGATTGTTTCCATATCCTCCTATGAACATATTTATGTTAATTCATTCTAACAAATAAACAAAATGTAAGAATAAATAGTGAATACATACCACCACCACCGCCACCTCCCCAATTGTCACTTCTTCCACCTCCTTGTCTACCCCCTCCTCCTCTTTGTTCTGACCCATCCTTTGGCAAAGCTTTCTTGACATCAAGCTGTTTGCCACCAATTTTGTGAGGTGCATTTACTGGAAGCGTCGCAAAAATTAATAAAAAAAGAGTAAATAATAGTAAAGAGTGGAACGCGTTAATCATTAAAATGTTCCGTAACTTGCGTACTTGATCTACTTACAAAATAATAGCCAAGTATAGCTTATGTTATGGTTTTACTATCCACAGTCAGAGAAGCCAGATTTAAATACAGATCCAGATCTGGGGCAAAGCTGTGGAACAAATATAATAGAAATTATTTTAAATTAATTTACTTACAACAAATTTTATCAACAGGATCATAATCATCAAATTCAACAAAGCCGAAGCCTCGTTTTTTGCCAGTAGCTTTATCTGTCACTATGCTAACATTCTGTACAGTTCCATAACTCGAGAAATATTCTCTAAGTTGATCCTCATCATGATCATCTTTAATTCCTCCAATAAATAGCTTCTTCACTGTGGCACCAGCTTCGGGATTTTTAATATCTTGTCTGGCCACAGCCCGTTTTGTTTCAACCACGCTAGAATATTAAGTTTTAATGTTAGTTGTAAAGTCATTTCACTTTCGGAGCACACTCGTTAACAGTAAATGCTAGTATTTTAAAATGTAGACCCTGCAGAAAATGCCACGTGTTACCAACGCGAAATTCACGAAGCGGTGCCGCTTGATATTTGCAGCATAAAACGATAGAGAGCGAAACAGCTTTCATACAATAGCACGGTATTTTTAAATAACATTAAACTAGGGTTATGTACATACCGTCCGTCAATACGATGTGGTCTGTGATTTTGAGCATCATCGACCATGTGAGCCTTGGAGTATGTAATGAAACCAAATCCTCTAGAACGCTTGGTTTTTGGATCTTTCATAACCACGACATCTACGATTTCTCCCCATTTCTCAAAGTGTTCTTTCAACGAGTCATCATTTGTACGATAATTCAAACCACCGATGAAGATCTTGCGGTGCACCTCCGGCTCGTCCTAAAAGTAGGACAAGTCAACAAAATGGCGGCTAGGTGGTACCAGAGACATCAAACTATAAATTCTAAGATTTCCACATTTATTAAACGGAAATGTAAAAAATTAAAACAGAAATAATACAAAAAAAAACAATATAAACGTAGTGCGCATCAGCATTTCGCTAGAAGTAAAAGTAGTAGTAGCAAGATCCAAGTGCGCGTCATCTCTAGCCATACAAACAGAATTTGGATTGTAAATAATATTTATTAATATAAAGACTACTTCATTAGAAAAGAAATACTCACATAACCGTCATCACCGTTTTGCGGTCTCATGTTAAATTTTAAATACCACAATACTTTACTTTCAAACTACGAAGTGTACACGTCCTGTCTTAGCAAATGCCACGCCAAAAAGAAATAAGTGCGCCGCGTTTTGATTTTCGAACGCTTGGCGTGGCTAGGGATGTGACGTGTATAACAATTACAAATAGAAACATCGATAAAGAAGGATATAGGACAAACATCACAAAAAGCAAACCTGAGAATGTATACTTCAATAAAGCTATCAAAACTCGAATGATGACTAGCAAAAAACGAGGAGCAATTTCAAAAATATATTTAATGTAGTTATTTGTTATCTAGGTACAATAACATATGTGTTTCTTTGGAGTTTACTCATTATAAAATAATTTAAGGAGCTTGATATAAAAAAGTTTAGATTTAAGTAAATAAAATTATTTGTTTAAACAAATTTGTAGTTGTGCCTTCAACGTTATCCAGATAATAATGTGAAATTATAACTAGCGGCGAAACCGAACACTTCCGGGACCAATGATATCGCGGTCTTCATTATTGTATGAACACAATTGATTATTTTTTTTTCTATTAATGTCAATATTACTTTTAAAGAAATATGAAGTATTCACTTAATACACTATAATCGCAATATTCGAAACAGTTACTTTACAACACACAAATATCTTCCATTCATAATATGTAAGCGAATAAATTTCCTGGAAATTAGATTAGATACCCCATTAATCATTTATATAATGTCATTTATATAATATTACAATAATATTTTGGGTATAATTGTTATTTGAATAGATAATATATT
>JAFELO010001091.1:649890-665620 GCA_017140195.1 Eumaeus atala | reverse complement strand
GACTGGCAATCTCATAAAGTCTTTTTTTCCACCAGCCTTTAAAGGTTTAATATACGGTTATATCATAGAAAAAAAAGGACTATTACGCAAATTAACTATACGCACTTTTACAAGTTGTCCCCGCTGATACAGAAACTTCGCTGCACGAAATCCACACGTACATGTCCGTATTCACAAGTATTGTCTATAATTACAGTACAACAGACCCATAAGATTAAGGGCCATAGATTAGATGTGAAGAAAGCTCTTTCAAAGAATGAGATGTCGAGTGGCGGTGGCGGTGGACCATCCGGCGGTCGGCGCTCCGGAGGACGAGGTGGAGGCGGTGGTTGGGGCGGAAGGAGATCTCAACAGGATTGGGACAATTCTGGTAATCATTTTTAATAATTAACAAGTAATATCACACGGATTCACCCGCGTACTTAGATCCCCTTGGTTGCAGCGCTAACCCCACGGGCAACTAATGCTCTTGTTACATAGTAATAACATGTTTATGTTAAATGATCATTAACATTTTATTTATTATTTATAACATATGTATTTATATAATAAAAATATTATTTATTTTTTTATGCACGATCGACAATAAAGTTGCGAAATACCTATGTATATGTATAATACATAGCCTATGTTTATTTCAGGATATAATCAGGGTACATGGAGCAACCAGAGCCCATGGGAGAACTCTGGTACCTGGGATAATCAGGGCTATGGCAATCAAGTTGGATGGGGACAGGATGATTTTGGTGGCGGCTACCAGCAGAACTATGGAGGAGGTCCCATGAGATCTAACAACTATAATAATCAAAGATCGCAACCCTATAATGCAGGTAAATTATAGTCAATATATTAACTTTTTTTTTTCTTAGGGGGACTAACTAGAATCTTATTTCAAAATATAGTCTTTTGTTTATAGACTAATGATTGGTTTAACTTCAAACCATACTTTAAACGTACACCAGGTCTACTAAATGATGAGTTATGGAACTATTTTATATTTTAGTCTGCGTAACTCACATTCGCCAACAATCATGTTTCAAAGAAACCACACGAAATGTAACCTATACAAGAGCAAAACCTACATTAAAGTGTAGTCTTCTTGAGATAAGGTCTGGTCCTATTTCAGGTGGATCTGGTGGTTATACGACTGATGGACAAAATTATATGACCCAAAACTCTGGTGGGGCTCAGCGCCAGTACTAGACATGTAACATCTTGTAAGTATTCCTACAAGTTACATTTTCAATTAGATTTTAATTAATTTTAAAACTACACCCAACTAAACACACATTTATTATTAAAAATTCAAACACAATAGTCTAGTCAAATTTAAGGCTAAAATAATTAATATAATACTGAAAATTAGTAGGAATTATCATCACAATCACGCGTTCTTCAAATTTATGTATAATTTGGGGGTGGCCCCGATGATGTACCCATCAATCACACCTACAAATATCCAGCTCATTAAAAATAGTAACACATTAATATAATTATTTGTTCGCATATATAAAAATGAACATAGTGAGAGCTCCAGCTCTTTCTTTTTCTTTGTTAGCTATGTAAACAATGACAAGTGGTTGACGTCTAAGATGTTTCCTTGACAATTGGTATGGATACTAAAGAATTGAGACTATTTTAATTTAACTATTTTAATAGGTTAAATTATGTTTTATGTAATATGCATATCAACTGTACATTGAGTAGGCAGATCATAAGGGTTTTTACCCTAATTATTTGTATGATAATAAAAATAAATTTAATAAACAACATTTTGCCAATTCTAGCATGAAATTTAAATGGATTTGATACAAAATAATTTTGCAGATTCTTACTTTCTGAACTCTGTTAATAAGATTTTTGACTAGACTATTAACCTTCACATGTACAGTTTAACACAACCAAGAGCAAACCAACCTATTACCTAACCAATGTAAATATTATTTGTTGTGTGTTTTTAACAAATAAACTTTTAGGACATTAATAAATAATTATTCATTTGACTGTTGCTGTTTATTTTATAGGTAGAATATTATCTTTATATGGGAGTATATTATCATTATACGATCATTATGTATTATATATACAGACAAGCAGCACCCCACAGTTTTACTTGTTTATCTCCTACCTCTATCCTTAGAAGTAGAATTTCCTTAAATACATATTAAGTTATTTGTAATCAAAAGCCTAAAAGCAATGATTTATGCTTCTTACCTCAAAGATGAGGTACTTCCAGGCTAACCTATATACGAAATGCTAACATAGGGTTTCACCACTCAAGGTGGAATATATGTACCAATTTTTAATCATTACTTTGAAAATAATTTTACATGTTTCTAACTTAAGAATCAACGGACTTTCATGCCGACTTTCAACCCCTATTATACGCCTTAGGGGTATAACTTCCAAGATTACTTCCTTAGTTTGTGCTTGCTCAACAGAAGGACCATACTCACCAAATAACTTAGGCCCTAACTTATAATAGTTCACGCTTGGCGGTGATGAATCAGTCAGGACATGTCATTTCATAAACATATAGAGACTTGTTTCAGTGGGTCTTGCGATACGGTGATATACACTCGATAATACGTACAGGCATTTTTAATAAACCTCTTAAAAGATTGAGGAATGTAATGCACAAGAACTTCAGGCGTGACGTTTAAGACGTGTACTTTTGTGAAACTGAATTCAACCACTGTCGCTTCTTAGTTATGTTTATCTCCACTAATTTGAGTCAAAATGTTTATATATTTATATAATATTCCAAGTTGGACTACAATATTTTTAATAGTTTGCTCTTCGTTGAGTTGCTGTGTTGCATGGATCTCCCAGGGGCGGAATGAAATTTGTAGCCCTTATTCGGGATGCGCACGCATGCTACAGGGCCCGCATGAGACTAACATTTTTAAATTAGCTCTATATTTAAAGTGCGATGTAGAAAGGAGTGACATTCTTAAATTTGGAGTCCCCGCACGGCGCTTGCTTTACACCAGCCAATGGATTTATTTCTTTATTATCCCGCATGCGTGTTATTCATGAAAGTAAGTCTTAGTGCACGTTGGCATGCAGCTGATGGATTCGTGGTGGCCAAACGCCTCACCGTTATTTATAACAGTGACAGCAGTAGACCATGAATAAATAAACTATCGAAACTTGGAAAAAAGTCGGATGTATAGTAATTTTTTAACAAGTGGAAATTTAAGGCCTATTGATTAAACCAAGTCTACAAAAGATAGGAGCCGCCCCTTGGGACTCCGAATAGAAAACATAACACGTAAATACAAAAACACAAAATTCCGTATACACTGTGATTTTCGTGTCGTTCTCGTGCCAAATTTTGAATTCCGTATCAGCTATTTAATCTATGTAGAGTTGTTTTTATTGACTTGGAGATCTTTACCTCTACGCTATAATTCATAGTGAAATATCTAAATTTTGTGAATTATTTCTCTACTATTTGGCAAGCCGAAAGAGTATTTTTTTTTAAATTAAAATTCAAACTCTTAATAGTCATTTTTACAATGACTGAATCATTTGCGTTTATAGGTACCCACTATGAATAACTCTAATTTTGCGTGTATCTTTTCGTAAACGACCTTAAAATCACCGTGTACAGTCTATACAATCTGATTAAACTATTTCTAGTAGTCTTGTTTTAGGGGGGGGGGGGGTGTCCATCAGCTATACAGTGTTCCGTTGCTATTAAAATTATCCTCTGGCATGTTGTATAGTTCTTGTTGCTGCTTTAAGTAATCAGCGAAATTAAATATGTTATATTATGTTTCTAACTATACCAATACTATTCATGGATCTTAGGCGCGTCCTAAACTTTCAAGCTTCAAATAATTTAGTCAGATTGCTTCAATGTAATTTTAATATATATTTAAGTGAATTTCGGTTACTATAGAAAGTTTTTCAATGCTTAGGTGACAAGTCGCTTAGTCGAAGCTAGGCAGGCAGATAGAGTAGAAGGTAGGCCAGGAGTGAGCTAGCTAGTGAGGGCCGGGCGGACTCCACTCAGTCTGTTTAATATTATATCTTTAAAGGTTTGTTCTCAAGGTAAACTGTTTAGGCACTAGCAACAATTTAATTATAATAATTATTATCTTGTGTATCATAGTCACAGTTTTTACATTTTTTGTCAGCACCACGTTCTCGCCTAACGGTTTATAATTGTAATTATAATGTTCGAGGTGTATTGTAAAAGCTGTGGAACGGATTTTACGCTTTTTCGTCACATTTAATTTTTCAATTTCCGTTATTTTACATTCCAATACAAAAAAAATGTTAACTTTGTCCTACTTTGTACATTTTACATAATATGAGATATCCAAGTTTTTAATTTGTAGGCTAATAATTGCACATATGAAATAATCTTTTAATGTTATATTAAATGTGAATTATTTAAGTTAAGATAAAGCATTCTTATTATGTTAGAGTTACATAATTGTTTTCGTGTGTGATGAATTAAAGTAATACTATTTTCCATGGACTCTTCTACACGTGGACAAGCCATCGTCGAAAAGGCCATGGTAAGTGGGATGACTAAATAAAACTATGGGAATTATTTGATGTGTTTTATTTCAACTCGTAGTACTAAAACAAAGGCGGCGACTGACTAGTTTATTTACAATATTTTATTATAATAATACATTATCGAAATTATTACATTTTTACTTCTCTAAGATATGAAAAATGATGTAAGAGGCGCATCGTGGTATATTAGTTAACCTGTGGCCTTGAATGAATTAATGCGCAGTAAAAGTAAAACGTTTACGGATCACAATCGAGGTGGGGTACGAGGAGGGACGCGGCGTACCCACAGCAACGCAAAGCCCGCACCGTCATCCTGCGACCTGCGAGTGTAAAACAGCCACTTTGATCCAACTTGCACGCCACGATCTGTACGCACATACCTATGCACCCATTACATTATTTTTTAAAATTTTAAAGTAAATGAAACTAAAATTAATTTATCTAAAATCTAATAACACATTAAAATATATATGCAATTGATTTTATTTTGAGGATTCTTATTCTATAAATTGAAAGCAAATTGCTCTAAATAAATAAGACTTTGCAGTGTTACTGACATAACAACATTTTAAATTTTTCGTACGTATGATTATAATTTTAAAAAAATTACTATTGTTTTTATACAAAAGGATATCAGGCGGTTCGTTTAAATGAGTGTTCTCTACTTGAATGCTTCATTTTCGTTACTCTACACCGGCCCTCTAGATTCATTTTGTGTTAAAATGTTCCACTTCTACTGAAAGGGACCAAGCGAAATGCTAAAATGAACTACATGGGAATCGTCTGAAATTGTGATACCTTAAATTGCTATATTTGTTCTACAAATACTTTTGGCTCGGAAAGTAATTGCAAACAGCAAATTCGTTAGTCAATTTGAATATATTTACCATTTTTTTCAAATTTGAATATCAATATTACACTTTCTAATGCGGTTTTACAGATGCGTCATGAATGTGTAGTTTGCCATGTTGTCTTCAGCTCGCTGTAGAATGATTTTTTTCATACATGCCTACTTATATTCAGACGGGATTTCTATTTCAACAATAAAGGAATTTACAAAACACAAAAGCGAACTTTATCCAAGTTATAGGACTTATTTTATGGCAACTATTTTTTAAATTTTGTAAATATTTCATGTATATACAGGATTTATGTAAATACGCAAGTTATTTATTTAAGCTTGGGGACTGCTGCCCCGGTAAGCATGGACAAGCGAGAGCTCCATATGGCGATGCGCTCAGCATCGGCGAAAAAAAACCAGTCGCTGCTGCTAGGTTCCTGTAAAATTTTGTAATTGTACGTACTTATAGAAGACTGACGTTTGCCGTAGCGAGTACCAAGGTACTCGTGGTGTTCTTGAAAGAAAACTAAATGTAGCAGTGGACAGGTTAAGGATGTCCATGATGATGATGAAAACAAAACTTAATATTATCTATATTTCAAACTTATCATACAACTTCCTTTTGTGAGGTAATCGTACATTATAAAGGAGTTAGTGTATTCAGTTTATTCATATCATTACTCAGTTCCAAGAAGACCATAATCTAGGTACGTGTATTCGCAAATAAAGATTCTTATTCATATTCTACCAAGTTCTTAGGAAAAGAAAGGCATCTTAGTCTGCGAACTTTGAATTTTTAGACAATCAACTTCAGTTCATGTCTGCTTAGTCCGGGCCAATATCCTCATAAGCATAATTAACACTGGGGCCGAAGCGGCGCGCAGTACAGCGAAGACTCGCACCTTTTCAAGTCTGAATTCCACTCGCGACTATGCGAGTAGGCTTCCAGAGGCAACCCGCGCTTGCTTGCGCTCGATGTGAGCAGCCCTTTGTAGGAGTTGTTAGAATGCTCGAGGCGTCTCGCGAAGGCGAGAGCGTTTGCGCTCCATACAAATTACTCAAGTGACAATCAGTATTACAGCAATGAATATAAAGTTTGAAATTATATGACACTAAATCTGCTCTTAAAAGCGCTGCGCGCCGTTATGTCCCTCGAGTCTTAATATATTTCTTTAACTACGCATTGAAAATGTACTTTCATATAAACTTCACCATAGGGGGTCCTTTTGCGACCCCTTACATATAGCGGAAAATAAAGTCTTTACCTGTACTGTTGATCCAAGTGTGCCTTTTCTATTCGTTTGTCTTTTGCACGTCTATTTTGAAACCAAATTTTCACTTGCGTTTCGCTCAGAGACAGGGCAGTGGCGAGTTCGCATCTGAAAATAGGAATTTCAACTTTTTAAATTTTTCGGTTTTTTTAAAGCAATAATAATCTAATAAATCGTCCCTGCCGGATATCGGCTACGGCGTACGCCAGGACACATTATAGTGCACAAGTTTATGCCCAGACAAGTGCCCTCTCTGTTTCGTCATTCTCTTATACGGTTGGGCCGGCAATCTAACATGGCCGGAGAGAAATCAAGCGCAGGACGACGAGCTCAACGTGATCTCCGATGCACGGTGGTGTAACACCACAAACTGACTGGACTGGACCTGATAGTAATTTCTAATAATAATTAGAAATTGTAAAACTCCTATAACGCGGGTCCGATCCAGGACCTCACGACTGCGCTTGAAATGTACTGTTAAACTGTAGATTGTAGAAGGTAGTATAAAAATGTGATGGAAGTAGGTAAGGGAAAAGTTTTTTTTGAGAGGAAAGGTATTTTTATGACATTCTAGACTGTTGTGTTTATCTGTGCCATATTACAAACAATTCCGTTCAGTAGCAGTTAGCACAGTAAACCATTCCTCTCGGAGTCAATGTTTCATACGCACTAGAATAAGATCCCGGAAAACGTCCAAAACCTGTCAAAATTAACATATTAAAAATGTTGTTAAGGAACGTTTGTGAAGAGAGTAGAGATGAACAATCGAGATTATTTTTTATAGTATAGAAGGGGTTTTATCTCTCCTCCCCCAGGAAGGTAAACTAGGACCGAATGACAACTACGGACGTCCATAACATCGATAATTGATATACAGATGCGAGGGCATCTGTATATCAATTATCTTTCCTCCACTCCAATGGTAACTCACAAACCGCCCGAAACTCGACATTATTCACTTAAATTTACGCAATAATTATTACTTGAAAAACATTAACGCAGAACCGGAAAGATACCTTCCGCTCGCATACCGCTATGCGAGCGAGAGGTAC
The DNA here is from genome assembly GCA_017140195.1 of Eumaeus atala. Lineage (NCBI taxonomy): Eukaryota > Metazoa > Arthropoda > Insecta > Lepidoptera > Lycaenidae > Eumaeus > Eumaeus atala. The sequence continues at coordinate 657,920 of JAFELO010001091.1, read as the reverse complement.
ATTCCTGGTTTTGTCAGTCCAATTCGGCTGCAGTGCAGCATAGAACTATTTCTGTCAAAACAGTTTATAACAGATATCCCACATTATCTACATAGCCGTAGAGTATCCCCGCGCTCTACGACATGCTTCAATGCATACCTTGGGGTATAATCTAAATGTAAAAAAGGTTCCTAAAAAAGGTGATGTAGTCTACCTTCGTGCTCTAGCGACGTATTCGCCTCGTGCGTATTCAAGCTCAAGCCGTAACGTTTGATGAGCGGAGAATGTGGTGCGTTGTCTTCGTGGTCTGCTCTCTTTACGACGCCTTCTGGCTACTAAAAAGGCCAAATTAATAAATTAATATACAAATTGTTTCTATGGGGGAATTCGTAATCATTGAAAAATATATAATCATCGTGGGATTCGCGGAGGTTTAATTGTTTTCGGTTCGCTGGTGTGGCCTATGTCCACAGAATTCTTCGGTCCCGTAAAGTGGCTATGCTATCGTGTCTCATGCGGTTCGTGAGGGCAACAATTCGTTTCATACCCTTCTTCGTAACCTCTATGCTAGCTCTAGCTTAAGGTAACCAAAAGGCGACTGCTAGCTAGCCGGTACATACTTGGCACAAAATATTCTTTCTCTCCATATCATAAAATTGCGAGTGACTACCGACGATTCATTCCACATCCTTGTTCATTCCACATACCTTGGAGCCGCCACTGGGGATGACATGTAACGGCAATGATAAGAAAGGAGTTTCGTCAACGACACGCGAATAAGGTTTACTTACTCCCTAAGAACTGCAAGAACGAAACGGGTAGACCCCCAGACCTATGTTGGTCTCGGCTATTGGGTAGCAATACCAACTAAATCCCTACGGGAGCCTTCAGCCGCTATTAGTGGAGGGTCCCAGATCTGCAGGCAACAGGACCCCTCCAGCGGCAGGCTGGCCTCGGCGAAAAGGCCAGACTTCACCTCCTCGGGGACTGTCCGGCTTCGCTATGACAGTCCCCACGACGCCGGGTCTTTATGAAGTGAACCGGGTTCTCATCCCGGCCCGACACGGAACACAGGGGCACTACTGAAGGCGCTGCAGATAGCGCATCCTTCGTAACCTCATTCGTCGTTGGCAAGGGGAGGCCGCGTCGGCAGCCTCCTCTCTCACCCGCTCGTCGGCTTCCTTCTGGGACATGACGGTATCGCAGAAGGAAGCCATCGCCTGGTAGGACTCGTCGCTGCTGAGCATCGCGACGATGATGCTCGACTTTGACAAGTCCCCTCCGACAACTGATGTCAAATCGTGACGCAGCGCCGCCCATCTCGGGCACACTTCGAGGGTGTGCTGGGCCGAGTCCACCGCCGCGTCACAGTCGTGACAACGAGTCGTCAGCTCCCTGTGGGCCGTCCTACACAGATACTCACCGAAGCCCGTCTAGCCTCCTCCGCAACGCGCGATAAGCGACTACAGTAAAAAAACCTAAACTGTAAACTTCAAAAATCTCGACTCCATAATATTATATTTATTTATTTTATTATTATAACAATAATCCAGTTAATCATTAAATTAAATTATATCGTTATAACAATAATGTAATAAAAATCAATACTGTATCTTCCGTGTCTCACAGGGATTTCTCACGAGAATATGGAGCTTATAGACTTCCGAATCCGCACCATATTGCGCCGAGCGAACCCCGGAAGCGGCAGAGAAACCCTGTGTCGGGCTCGGGCAAGGGCGAATCACGATTATTTTTATAATTAGTATGCAATATGATAGCTCGCATCACGGTGACGTGATTATACTGAGTATATAGTTGATCGGATTTCAAGCAGGTATAAAATATTCACCTATATATATTACACACACTGTAAGTTGGTAGGTATATGTACAATAACGGGTAGATTAAGCTAGTCTTAATTAAAGAGCATACAAGTAGATAATATACCTACTTTTATGTGTGTTAAATACGTAACACGTTTCAGTAAGAGGTTTTGGTCACGTTTATAAGTTTTAGCAAACAATCTCCAAACACCCCTTTGTTTGGATACACTCGGTACGGATGCGGAGGCTGAAGTAGCGATAATAATTATAAAAAAATAAATACCTATGGTGACGGTTGAAATTACATCCTTCATCTACATAACCTGCTAGTTCACAAAACTTATTGATTATTTCTTGATAAGTCAAACGTAAAGTGTCCTCACCATGGTTAAAGCATTGTCGTGGTGGTGGGGCTCAGTAGCCTAGAGTGAATCCAATTGAACCGGCGGGGATGCTCTTTGCACCCCTCTTATAAGAAGACTAAAGAGCAGGAGGAGGAGGCGACTGCGCACGGGGCAAGAAGCCAGGTTGGGAACTTAAACCCATTGCACTGTCCCAAAGTTAAAGACTGGCTAGCCGTCGAGGTGCCCTGATGTTTTGTGCACACCGCTGGACCCCACCCAGAGCCGGTGAACAAAAAAGGGGCTAAATTCCTTTAGGCAAAATTATATGGGTATATGATGGGTCACAACTTATAACTGTCTATCAATATTAAAATGTGAAGGAAGCCACAATCGTAAAAAAAATCCAGGATTTGTCAGTTAATTAACGGATATCCACACCGAACAACTGGCGTCGGGTCGACAGTTAGAAGCACCTCGTGTCGTGTGATTTTGCTTCCGTTCAATTTGCGATTACTTCACGATCATATTCACACCGCTCTGTAAAGCCATAAAGGTTTACGCTGCGATTATAATGTCGTGGTAATTTAAATGGAAACATCAGTAATGGATCAGCTATTTTGGGTTACGTTTGAATAGTTGTACCCTTTTAAATTTTAATTATATCAGTTGCCTCATTGGAGCTAAATATGATCGAAACAATTGCTACATATTTGCCTATCTATTTTTCACTAATAGACGGTATAGTAATTCCTGATGAAAGTTTGGATGTAGGCAACTACTTTAGGTACTTCATGAAATGGGCGGGGTGCTAAGCAACAAGACGACAGAGTAATATTCTTCAGGTGTTTATTTCGATCACGTGGATAAAAAAGTGCAGCCCGGCTGATAATTACACGCCATATTCTTTTAAGAAACATCCTAACATACGACATTTAGTTTCATATTTTTACATAGTATAAAAAGGTTTCAATCAAATAAATCGTGATTTAATTATTATGCGTGTCCCAGTGTCCTTTATGATTTGTACAGAGCGAAGTCGATGCTTATATAATAATAATAATAATAATATCTGTGGACTTACCACGTTACACGTAACCCTAGCCCTGTGTTAAGAGCCGGTAGGACTTGTGCTACAGGTGCTAGACAACGGCAATAAATTTAATATTTTTTATAAATATTTTTTTATATATATAAGATTTTTAATATATAAATACATATATAAATATCCATGACCTAGGTGGGATTCGAACCCGCCACCTCGGGCGTAGCACGCGGAATAACCGCCACGTTACCAACTGAGCCAGCCGGCCGTCGAATATCATTAGGTAAGTCCTGTATAAATACATCACAGACATAATAAAACTACAATTACATCTACGACACAGACAACAGGTAACTATATATGTAGGTTACTAACTACGTAGTTCACCAGCGGCCATAAATAGGTATATAAGTAGTTACGTAAATTAATGAAATGTACTTATGTGAATCGTTGGAGCGCTTGCAGGAAATATTGCACAGCCTAAAGGAATCTTCCCGATGTATTGGCTTAGGATGAACGTGGACAAGACAAAGGTCATGTTCTCCCTAGGCGGGTCAACGTCGATGGTGCTATTTTCGTATTTCTCGAAGTCGTAGACGAATACGTCTATCTCGGGCAACTATTGCAACTAGGTAGACATAACTTGGAGAAGCCGATAGAAGTATTCAGTTGGGTTGGGCAGCATTCCGGCTTCTTCGTATTCTCACGTCGCCTCTACCGCAGAGCTTTCAATCAATGCGCTCTCCCCGTGAAAACCTACGGGGCCGAAACATGGTCTCTTAATTTAGGAGTGGTCCGCAAGTTTGATGTAGCTCAGCGCGCTATTGAACGTGCTATGTTGGGTGTTTCTTTATCCGATAGAATTCGTAACGAAGTCATAAGTAAAGTTTCCGATATCACGCGAAGAAGAAGCTCGCTGAAGGGGCAATGGGCTGTTCAGTTCAAACTCTCGTTTTAGTCACTTAGAGCTGGAAGTGCGTTATTTAACGCCTATACATTTTTTTCTTAATCGTTAACAAAGGCTATCCCTATTGTTATCTAAATATAGTCCTCATATACCTACAAAAGTGGGCTCTAACACTCACAACTTTAAACAGCATAAAGAAGCGAAGCCTCCCAATAGCTCGCATGTTCCGTATCGTTAAAGTGAGTGTACTGTGCGTGAGTTGCTCAATCATTTGCTCTGGACGCGGTTATTGTTCGAGAGCCATTCACGTAATGATACTAATGTATTGGGTGAAACGGAGTGATACATCTTACTTAATGTTATCTTTATAACCTCCACAACACAAATAATGCCAAAACACTAGTCATTTATGTGACAAGTAGGTACCTACAGATGCTGAGGCGGCACGTGCATGCATGCCCAAACATTTCAAATAGGTGTTGGTACCTACAGGAACTTTAATTTTGACTTGTTTTGGGTAATATAGATATCCCCCTAGTATCATAGATATCAGAAATAAGAAATATCTCTCTATGCTTACATTAGGTGGTTATAAACAATGACATGATTGTTATGATGTCACTTTATGTGTTCTAAAGGAAAAGTAAAGCTAGTATAATATAACGAGTTCCAGATCGCGATTTTTACACTTAGCAAAATTTGCTCTGCCAATTTTTTTGTCTTACATTGATATTCTTTTGATAGACCCTCGTCGTCTCGCTGTATGAAATGTAAATTACGACATATTCTTTTACCATCCAAATAACTTCGTAATTACTCACATTTTATACACAATTGTCTTTTGATTTTTACACATTAATTAAACTTCGCGACGATATGACACCCTGTTGTGTCCACAGTCAAATCGTCTGAAACTAATCAAATGTGGAGGCATCTCTACATTTGACATTGTTCTTCAATCATTGCTCCAATAAAAATCATAGTTATGGCGATGTGGGATTTGACATAACAATTACACTCTCCGACAGGTCATATTCAACGTTAGACGTCATACTGCCGATAATCGTCATAGTGTTATTTGGCACTACCATAAAAAATATTAAAAACAAAACACAAAATATCAAAATCAGATATGATATACTAAGCTCCAAACCGACCCCTGTCGGTTTTTGCAACGATAAAAAAATTATTGTGTTTAATCAACAATGCTAACCATGACATAATAGGGCTCTCATAGAGATAGGGGTCCCTGCCCTTAATATTCATTAGGATCCCCTAATTACAGATGCGTTCGACCATTCAGTGCCGAGATGAGAGTGGCACACCTGACTTACTTGTTGTTGTTTTTTTGTTTTCAATCCATTCGCAAAGAAATTGATATTACAAGAGTGTCCGCTTGAACGAGTTTCAATTGAAAGCAATAGACATCGAATAAAAGTATTCCTATCTTTAGATTTCCTCTAGTGAATAACAGGAAAGATATGCCTATCTCAATTGTATCTACGTTATAAAATACAAATTTTTAAAAGAAATGTAGTACTTATACTTTATGTAAGAAACTGGAACATATCTATTGATAAATTATAGGTTGTTACATACTGCTCTCTAAGATACAAATTATTTAAACATACTGGTTTAAAAAAGCTAAATCCAGAGTGAAACAAATTCCAGAACCCAAGTGAGAATGACACTATTGCCAAGGATTGGCAACGTAAATTTGTAAAACCATAAAAGAAGAAAGTTAAGAGGTATTTGTTTTAGAACACTCTAGGCGAATTTGCTAAATTGTATCGATAAAATTGATGTTAGTAATAACGTTTTAATTCAGCTGAAAATTCTTAACAGTCACTCCACGGTAAATAGGTAAGCTTTCTTAGCGCCTAATAGCTGTAAAGGCTTAAACATGACTAGATATTTACTAGAAATAACTACAAAAATATGGTCAATAATGTTTCCCAGTGCTTTCAATTGGCTGTGCTTACTGCTTATCCGCTATCTCATGTACCATTTATTTACGTTACCTGTATGGTTTTGTCAGTCAGTTAAATCATAAAATACTCATTATCTTGCTTCTAAATGTAATTATTAATCGCCATAAATTCTATGTCGATGCTTATTATTCGTTCCCTTCGAAGGTCTTAACGATAACCAATTCAAAAATCAACTCTAACATATCAGGATTTGGGACGCACGAATGGTCAAAATCGTCGCGCCCACTCAAATGCGATGTTAAACGAGAGCGATACAAATTGTGGCTAATGTAAATCACAATGTTGTTTCCAGCAGAGCGAGCCGCCACGTGTCTGCTCTCACGATCACGACGCAACTTTTATCATTCGCGGACTACGAGTCGGCGACTGCGAATGGAGCACACGTTGTACATGCAATGTGCAATTGAAAATATTGATATCTTACTGAAAGTTACTAATTACAATAATATTATTTTAACAGATTTTACCACGGTTTGTTATGTTATATAACAAGCATGACGCTTATAAGCTTTATAACAACCATGGTCGCGGATGACAGATTTCCTGATATCACTAATAAAAGAACTCAAAGACTTGTCCGTTTGAAGTCTTACGTCTTGAAGTGAAACTTATTTATAATCATTGTGAACTTAAAATTGACGCATCGAAAATTTGTCACGAAGTAGGCACTTAAATTCTTATTTTTCTTATTCCTTCTTTGGTCACTACAACAGTATTTCATTTTTAAACTCCGACGAAAAAAACCCCTGGTGTTTTAAGTTTGGCGTATAACTAATTATATAATCTGGGTGTCTGTGACAACTTATTACAGCAGTTCAAATCGATCAGTTTGTTCAGACACACTGATCGATTTGAAGACGGTTTTCTTCGTTTGAAAACTGAAATGATCGAGATAGTTTGAAGTTGGTTGGTGAAGTATGCAAGTAGCCGTGTCCAAGATATCCAGCTTTGGCACGGGCGTTAGGCATTCAGTAAATATTCAGAGTAAGGACACCCGATTTTGGTTTTATTCTTAGTTGTAGTAGCATTTTCTATGCCACTTTCTAAATTGTTTAATTTATCTCATGATAATCAACTACAGACACTAGTGTGAATAGGTCTCGGTTAACAATTCCAATTTTCGGTTATAATAGGCAATATGTATATAGCTTCATCAGCAGGTACTACTTAGGGTCAAATGATGATCAGGTCCTTGGTACACTTCCAGCTCATTCTTTTCTTAACAACATGCTTTTTACATATTAATTTTGACCCTATTACTTTTGACGCACTTGATGGATTTAAAATTTGACAGATGGGCATGCTTGTTGGATCGCGTTTTATTTTATCCGACGCAACAACACTAAGGGACGTGCTCTGGAGGGCGACGACAAATAGGCCAACATAAGAAACGTAACATAATTGTTACGTTTCTTATGTGGACACCAATTTCTATGCTAAATGTGAACTAACATTCAAAATATTTTGTTTTAATACCCGCACTTGCGTGATGATCTGGATCTCCAAGTCAGGATCTGAATCTCGGGACAACGACTGCACAACGCAGTGGAGAGATATTTCACGCTACTCCGCCATTTGCATACGGTGTTCATTATCCCATGCCGCTGAGCACTTGCCGCTTTTCAGCCGATTTAAAAACATTTCTTTAATTGAAAGATTGTATGAGTAATCTTCCGAGCTGGTTAGCGTATACGCTTTAATCAAGTCTGATAGCGATCTGATGATGGGATGTTTATCAACATCATTACCAGTCCTTATCGCTCCACTTCTAGACATAGGCCTCTTTCAATAAACGCCAAGACAGCCGATCTACTACTCGCATCCATCACGGTCCGTGATACTCCTCACGGAGATCGTCTTCCCACCTGGTGAACGGTCGACCAACTCTTCATTTTCCTAAAGGCGGTATATTCTAATTGTGGGTGGGTGTGTAGTGTGTATGTG
>JAFELO010001091.1:557359-643321 GCA_017140195.1 Eumaeus atala | reverse complement strand
TGGGACGTACAAACGCAAATAACGTTATGGTGGTATAAAGAGTTATTTTCCTTGAGACGTAAAAAGAAATGTCCGGCAAAGAAAGGACGAAGCTTAAGGCTCGACGAAATGCAGCTTATCTTCAACGGCTCCCTATTAAAGTTATTGAAAAGTATTTTTCTAGCGAGATTTTAGTAAGAACCAAGATATTATGTCTTTGAACTCAGAATTCTTTTTATATCAAAAGACCTTTATCAGTTACGATTCTATTTATTTTTATTTTATTTGTCGTTATCTGTTGGATCTGTGTTTGCTTTTGTTGTTTGTATATATATGTAATAGAATAATTTAGTCCACGTTGGCGCCTTTTTATAGCGGGGATAAACGTTTGAAATGAAAAAAAGAATTTTGAAATTTAACTGAGTGGATTGCTTACATAAAAAATACAATTTTTTTTTTTTACTTTGAGTAATAATTTACATCATATATACTTCAATGTATATATGTGATACTAGCAGTCCCTCCCGGCCGCGCACGGACATTTCACAGTAATATGTTATATTAATAACTCATATTTTGTGAAATATCCGTACGAAGCCAGGATTGTTAGTATCATCTATTGATTTACAAAAATATAAGAATTGTCAATTCGTGGTAAGGATGTTTGAGTGTCATGGTAATGATACCAAATTCAATTTATGACAGAAAAACATCTGTCGGTACACGAGTTGTCAAAAATTCCTGTAGCGAAATAAGTATTTACTTTGGTATTCTTTCATATTTCAATTATATTATCGTAGTTACATAATGATCAGAACGTTCTAGAAAATGTTGTATAGCCTATGTTGCCAATGTCTCATTCCAATGGTAAAGGACTTTTTCAAATCGGTTCAGTAGTTTCGAAGCCTATTCAATGCAACAAACAAACGAACAATCAAATGTTCCATCATCATTATCAGCCTTTATCGGTGTAGCCTGCTGGAGACAGGCCTCTTCAATTAACGCTAAGACGCCCGATCTCCTGCTACTCATATCCATCTCGGACCAGCTATTGCACGGAGATCGTCTTCCCACTTGGTGAACGGTTTACCAACACTTCATGTTCCTAAATGCAGCTTCCACCCCAGAATTTAGTGGCCCATCTGTCATCTAAACTTCTGAGCGTGTGATAAGCCCATCGCTACTTCAGCGAGCTTATTCTTCGCGTGATATTGGAAATTTTACTTCTCTGCCTTATGAATTCGTTACGAAGTCCATAGGACAAAGAAACACCCAACATATCACGTTCAATAGCACGTTGAGCTACCGCAAACTTGCCGACCAGTCCTGTATTAAGAGGCCATGTTTCGGCCCCATAGGTCATCACGGGGAAAACGTATTAGTTGAAGACTTTTGTCTTCAAGCACTGCGGTATAGGCGACGTGAGAATGTGACGAAGCTTCCGGAATGCTACCCAACCCAACTGAATCCTTCTATCGGCTTCCTTCTCGACGTTATGTCTACCTAATTGCAATAGTTGCCCGAGGTATTCGTCTACGACTTCGAAAATAGCACCTTCGACGTTGGCCGGCCTAGTGTGAAACATAGAACAACCAGCTCGCTGAAGCCTCTTAGATGTCAAGAGACTCTCAAGACCCTTGACGACTTTCACGTCACCCTGGGCTTGGATTGAAACTGAGGGTATTCGTAGACCGCCCCATAGCCAGTTCATCAAATATTTCCTCTTTTGTAATATTGGTATAGATATAAGTTTATCAATTTACCCGCACTACAGGACAACCCCACTTACTTTGGGACAGTGCAATGGGGTGCGGTTCCCATTCTCGCCCCCTGTCCCGTGAGAAGAACCGCCTCCTCCTGTTTCTCTTAGGTCTAAGGTACTGACAGCGAATCCTACTCCTGATCTTTAAGCACCCTCTTATAAGAGGGGTCCAAAGATCCCGGCCGTACCTACCGGACAAGTAGTGGAGCCACTACATAAGGCTTAGGCGTTCAGGCGTACCAAGTTCGATCAACAGTTATTTCATGTAGGTAGCTGAGCTACCTACATGAAATAACAACACATCTTCACGCCTGCTCCCTAATGGCTACCCTATTATGTAGTAAAGTATGAAATAATATTTTACTATTATACTTGAATATCCCATCATACCATTACTCAAGAAAGCATCTAAAAAAAAAGTCAGACGCGACTGTGGAGAGTTCGGTAGCAGTAATATCTTTAACTATCTAATCAATTTTGTACAGACCAATTTTTATACTATATCATTTTGTAATAGTCGATAAAATACACCTACCTACCTGCTAAAAATTTCAGATATGCAGTGACCGAGGCACCGAACAAAACGTCTGTGACATACGGACGGACAGACGGAGAAAACGAAATTATATGGGTACTGTTTTTGCCATTTGGCTAAGGATCCCTAAAACGCATATATGCTAATAAATTTTAAGGGTTGCCCTTTATTTCTGCGGGATCTAACCATCAGATCCTGGAAAATGAGTTCATTATAACTGAAACGATCGTCTCAAAAATGTAAAATTTCGATTTGAAAAAGAATTTTAAAATTAGTTTTTTGCTCGGACCTACCTTCCATAATCAGATTAGTGACTTCCACCTCCACATGCTTCACATTCTGATGGGTGGAAACACTCGCGCGCGGTAGTCTCAGTATTTCTAACTCGTACGGCAGTATTACTTGCAAATCGCGGATCGTATTGGGATAAAGGTGTCGTGCGGGCCGATCCTGGTAGATGAGGAGATCAACCTCGTCTATAGTCTTCGGACAGGAGTCGGAGGCGGTGCTTCTCGGTGTACCTCTTCTACATTGAGATTGAGGGCACGATTAGACGGGTCTTAACGTGTGACTGGCCAAAACGCAGTATGAGAGGAGGGTGTTACACTGCTTAAATAGCGATCCCACCCAAATTCCGGAAAGATTCTATATTGATGGACTTGAAATAAATAATACAGCATACGTGAGCGAGGGCTCAGGTAAAACGTGGAACAAATTGCAGTCATGCAATTGTATTATATTATTTTAACTAGCGAATCGCACGGCTTGTCACAGGAGCAATAAGTTTCATAATAATTATTATCTACATTTTTTTTTATCGGAGAGACCTACTACTGTTGGCGACACTATTGCTTTCACCCCTACATTTCATAGGACTAGAGAAGACTTTTGAGTCTTCTAGTTTAGGGAGACGAAAGAGCGACATTTTCCTCAAGATGAGAAGAGATGTACTGCGTTGAGTGTGGGCGTACTCTATAGTCATTATTTTTGGTGCCAAAAGCGGGAGACGGTCCTTCTACCCACACTGGTGGGGCGGCGCGCGCACAATTGTTAGTGCACAATTGTTAACGAAACGCAACCCTGTTGGTGATACGAAAATGTGGATAATGAATGAATAAATGAATATAGCTTTGTTTAGGTATAAATTACACTGCTATACAAATTTTGTAAACACAATAGCAAGCTGCCTTGGGCTACGTGTGTGCTACGAATAGCATGCTTGCTGGTGTGAATTCATATTATTTTTCACTGCCTAACGCCTCTAAGGAAGTCGTTCTAACGCGCTGCGTAGCTACCATGATCTAACTGTTGCCACACGTGCTACGTTTACCCTTTCCTGGCTCGATTTTTTTCTTAAAAAATCATTTTGTATTTCTTTAAATATATTTGGCTGGCTTAGTTGGTAACGTGGCGGTTAGTCCGCGTGTTACGCCAGAGGTCGCGAGTTCGAATCCCGCCTAGGTAATGTATGTTTATATATGTATTTCTATTTCGTTATTATAATCTTAAATATATAATTTTTTTTAAATCTATAAAAATATTAAATATATTTCCGTTGTCTAGTACCTGTAACACAAGTCCTTACGGTACTTAGCACAGGCTAGGCTAACGTGGTGTCTCAAGGCCACAGTTATATCATATTATTATATTATATTATTGTATGACAAATAAAGGATAATGTAAAAACTGTTGCTCGTAAACTAAATACTGTATAATTACAGTTTCTAGTTTTGCTGGATAAATAACTAATAAATAAGGAAATTTATTCGCATTGAGCTGCAGTCAATAAAATTATCGGATCCTAATACATAGATTAATATAGGTATATGTTTATCTACTTAACAGAGAATCTCACAAATACATTTAGTTGGACTCGATTTCATAACGCTCTCACCACGCACTCATCAGCATACACCACAAGTCAAGCGTGTGTAAAGAAGTTTTATTCCAAAAACTTTTATAAAAAATAACTTTTTATATATTTTATTAGGTCAATATTTTACGACCTAACTTCTCACTGTCAATAAGTTTCGAGCTAGACACAAGATTCTAAATCTTCATGTCCTTACTCTGACACCTCTTACCTTACTTTAACCGCACAACTCTTCACCCCTGTGAAAATACATGAGAATGTAGCATTTGATTCATTATCAGACACCAGTATAATTAAAACACGAACTACTGTATAACCGAGATGTAATTAACAATGAATACATTTTGTTCGGAAAAGTAATTAACGATGAAATAAATTCTTCTGACGGTAGTGAAACGGCCAAGCTCCGAATTTTAAATACGGTGTAGATTTTGTGAAGTTAGGATGTGTGCTTACAATTTTTTACCCAGTCGACGCAGCTTGTTAAAACTTTATTTATTATTGCAAAATGCTTACTATGTTTTTTATACTCGGTTAGTTTATTTTTTGGGCCTATTCTCATTTGTAGGATTCCGTAGCCAAATGACAAGGAACGTATCCTTATAATCTCATGATGTCCAACTGTCCGCCTGTAAGTCGTGTCGCGTGTTTAAAATTTAGAAGTTAGATGTATTTTATAAACAGCTACAACATTACGTATTATGATTTTGAAAAAAATTTGAAATACAAGCTCTCCATATCTACTTCCTTCTAAATGATGTTTGTGGTGAAGTGGTGAAAATATATACCTAATTACCAAACCTTACCGATGGCAAATTATGTAAAAAATGTTTTTACTTTAACGATTTTTTAATTTAACTACTCTAAGTAATTTTTAACTATTATTTAAAATTTATTTTCGACGGCTAATTTAGTTGAATGAAAAAGAGCTTTTTAAAAATATTGAGTTCTTAAAAAATACTCACGGAACGCGGCGAGACCGGCACCGAAGGCTAACTGTTGGTGTGGTAACAGGATTGGACGAGGGCAAAGCGGCAGAGGCGGCGGTGGTTGCCAAAACTGTGGGACCGGTACTGTCTCGCCCCTCAATTCTGTCTCTTCAATCTCTATATCCGAGGACGAATCGCTCTCCACGATAGGTTCCTGAATTTTTACATCCTTATCCTTTGGATGTTCGAGATGACCGTATATTCGCGCAAAAAACTTTCGTGGCGACGACGGCCTGGGTGCCTGTAGGATGGTATTTTTCGGAAATTTATCGTCATTTATTTCACTCATCGTTCGTCACAATGTTGACTATTATTCAAGTAGCAAAAAGTTTAATTTAAATTCTAATTAACTTTTTTGGACAATTTAACCCTTTTTTATCATTTTCATTAATTCGCGGAGATTATTGGCGCAATAAATTGCTGAGTACACGACTTTCACTGTCCACTAAAACACGTGGTTTGACTGTGACAGGTGCTTGTCCCTCGGGAGAGTATCGCCCCGCCTCATATCCGCATCCCCCCGGTAGGAATCGTGGAAAGGGTGAACCCCGTCCAATGAGAATCGCTGCGAATAAATCCGCTCCGATGGGCGGTGACGCGGTTCCAATAATGTGTAATGCTCGAACATATTAATATTCTATTGGTATTTCATGCCATCTTTTTCTATTATTATATTGTACCTAACTTCATAATAAACACAATTACATAAGTATATCTACCGTCCATATAATATACGAGATGGGAACCCCTGTCCACGTCACTGCGCGACGGGTATTTGTAAATATCTAAATTGACTGTAGGTCCTGGTCTATTTGAGTCATGCGATTGAACTGCATTCGACAGGAAACAGTTGAATGTAGGTTCGTAGCCACCACGTGCCTATGTTTCTGCCTCCTGGTAGGAGGAGAAAACAGGATCTGCATGAGTCTAAAGTTTAGAGCGCATTTGGCTCGCTTCACCCACTCTCGGTGGATCAGTTGTATGGAGAAGATTTTCTGAGAAATCGCCACGGAAGGGCTAATTATAGAACGCTGTGATATATCAAAAATTGGTCTTTTATCTCAGCGATCCATCCCGCATATTATGTTTCCATATACCTATAGTATCGTCATACTCCTTGTTGTTGTACATTAAAGTGTAGAACCGCCCTTATGTTTATATGACTTTAAAAATTTTAAGTGTCATAAAAACTTCACCGATTTGTTGTTAAATTATGAAGAATATATACAAAAACCGAGATAAAATACAAGCTACTAGTTTATAATACCTTTACAACGTCATAATTGGTACATTCAAAATGTGGAATACTGGAATATGTATTGTGGTTTTCACAACTTTTTGTTTCACGGTTCATTCACCCCTGCCCCTAGATAAATTTATGTCAAGATTTTCTCAAAGGATCAATGCAAACGGTTTGTACCTGCAATATTTTTTAATCATTTGGATTGTTCTTTAATAAATGATTATGGTGAAATAATAGGGGTTAAGATCGCACTGCAAGTCCTTTGAAATTTTTGTTTATAGCGGAAGGGGGAAAACGAGCCCCTTGATTACTACCGACACCTATGGACATTCGCATGATTGTAACTCAGATGCGTTACCCTCCTATCATCCGCACCGCACGAAAGGCGACAGCGACGCTGAAACTTTACGGCGGTATCAAAGGAGGATACAGTGTCATGCACCATGCAGGGCACTACCTCCTCCTATACAGCTTGGCACTACCTCTTCCTAAACTTGTATGATATTTGAACATTCTGTAAATTGGGGGGTAAGGGATCTCCGGTGACTAAAATTGCATATTACCAATTGAAGATACGTTGCCCTACTACCCTCCACCCCTCCAATGTGCCACTGGCTACTCACTGACCGATCGAAAGGCAACAGCGAAGCGGCGGCGGCATCATGTGAGCGAGGTGCCTCAATTCCTCTGCAATGTAGCATGGCACTGCCTTTTGCTGTATGTCCTCTGTTCGTAGAAATTCAGAAACTACTGAGCGTATTATCATACAGTATTCGCCAACAGATTTCTAGAGTAATTATTGAGCAATATCTATGCACTTATTTTGGTTTCGTATAATTGTTTGAAATGGGTGTGTATATTCATTTGTTCAACAGGACAAAACACTATCTGTCTGTCTGACAGACATGCTGACGACCCGCCACTGTGCCTGCGAATCTAAAAAAAAATAATTTCATTAAAAAAATGAAATAAATATATTTCCCTTATCGCTACCTACCTACTACTAAACTACCTGTATCACAAGTCCTTAAGGTACTTAACGCTGGGTCAGGTTAACGCGGTGTGTAATTAAATTTTCTTCCATGTCGATAAATATTTTTCAGGTACAAGCAGCTATGTTGAGAAAAATAATACAATTTTTAAATTCCAAAACAATATTGGAAATAAACATAAAATTGTTGGAGGAAATTACTTTTGTAAGAACAATAACAAACCTAAGCTAGTACAAAATAAAAGAATATTAAAAAATAATGTTAGCTCATACGAGCAATTAGTCATTATTAAGAAATATCCATATTTAGACTTGATTGAGATGCAAAGAGGGTATCGACCATTATTCCATAATAATGTACGCCAAAGTGTCAACGTAGAATCTCCTGCGAATTTAGAAGTCGAGTCTGATGTTCGTTACGATCCACTAGAAGATTTGTTAAACGTCGAAATTATCAATCGCGGCCTCACTGGCTTTGCTATTCCTCCCAAAAAAACGGAACACATTATAAAGGAGCAAATAATAAAGACTCCACAAATGGATTCAATATGAAAAGTAAAGATAGAAAACCTACCTATTTTTAAAAATGTAGATGCGGATGATTTCAGGTACGGTTTTGTACCATTACACCATAAATATATAAAAAAATTAGATGTCATTCCAAGTAAAATTTGTTATTACATGCTACATTACGTGCACAAAATGAAAACCTGTTAAAGTTTTACTATAATTTGACAATACCATATGAAGATGGTGCCTTTTAATAATTGTCCTTAATGTTAATTATTTTGTTAAACTACGCCAGTGGTAGTATTGCTTATCCTGGAAATATTAAATATTACTGCACTGAAATTAAAACGGATTGATAGATTTCAACGACCAAAACTGTCCTATTTAATTGATTTCCTTTTTTTCGTGACTTGTACACGACCAGACATAGGCTTCATACAATTTTGGACCGTGTCCTGTGATTTTATTATTTGCGACAAGTCAGTTGGCTGTGAACATATTTTTTATTAAGTAGGTAGGTTTTTACTTTCCATACGGGTATCTATGCATTATGTTATTTTTGTAGCTGATGATATTGAAATCATAATAATGGCAAAAATAAATTTAATAAATATGTTTATTTTTATTCTCAAGTCTCTAGGCCCCCTGTAACATCGTGAAATTAAGAGAAAAAAATGAGCATAACTGTTTCCATGCCACGCTAAGCGACTCTGAGCTAAGGCCAAGACCTAAAATTAGTAGAATATGCACATAAACGGCTGTATCTTTAGATTGTATTGCATATATAGAAAGTTTCTTTTGTGCTCATAAGAAGCAGACCTCGGTATACGCCATATTGATGCTTCTACGGTTTGCCGACATGAATTTTTTGGCAGACAGACATACTGAGTGATTGAAGGGTTCCGTATTTTTGTTTTGGTGGTGTTTGTGTGTAGTGGTCCGAAAGACGGCAATGCATCGGCATAGTAATTATGTTGATGTTCATGGGCGTCGGAAATCGTAAATAAGGTTCCGATTACTCGTTTGACCCCCTTAACCTACAGAAAAAAACAATTGCATGACTCCATTATTATTATTGTTTGTATAACTTTCTGTCTCCTATTGCAATGCCTTTGGCTCTGAACATATTCCTAGTGAGTCTATCTTATATCTATTTTCCTGGGTGTGTTATTAGGCCGTTGTTATATTGTACTGATATCAATTTGGCTATAAAGATCATATAGTCAGAGAAGGAAAGCCTGTCTGTAACGTGGCCTCCTAAGTTGAAAGAGACAGTAAGTGAGGTTCACTCTCTGCCTCTTTCTTCATTAATTTCTCCCTATACAATGCACATGCACCTCTATACAATGTTAGTATATAAGTAATAGACATGCCGTGCCCTGCAGACAGAAGTATCTATTGTCAATAATCAAGAAAAAATAAACTTTTGCTGTCACAAGTTGACAGTGACAGTATATTTGCTGGTTTGGTCTGATGTCAATATCAGCTTGATTATTTTTCAGAAACCACAACTATTTTGTTGTTTTTTTTATTTGTAGAATTTCTATTAATAATTTATTAGATGAAAACCAAGCGCATTGTAATATGTAAATTGGCATTAAATATCACCTTTTCTAGTAATTGCTCCTCTAAAAGGAAGAAATCATATTAAAAATATTTTGCCACCTTCAATATCGAAGATAACATTTGTGTACCAAATAATTAGTTATCGTGAGCTTTTGCCATGGAACTACGATGCAAAGTTCAGAATTATGATTGGGGTAAACTGGGTTTGGATAGCACAGTAGCACAATTGTTATCAAGCGCAAATGCAAATGAAAACATTGACTCTCAGAAGCCCTATGCGGAGCTTTGGATGGGGACACATCCTAATGGACCATCTCTAATAGTTGAAAGAGGGATATTACTATCAGAATACCTCAATGACAATCATGATGCAGTGGGAAAAGCGGTGAAAAGTCAGTTTGGTGTTACAGTGCCATTTCTTTTAAAAATTTTATCAGTCAGAAAAGCATTGTCTATCCAGGCTCATCCAGCAAAGGTAAGGTGTTTAAACTTGCTTAGAAATTAAGTGCTTAACGTATAAAGAAGCCTTTTTTCTGATATTTAGCATTTGGCCAAACCCACCCATAACAAATATAATTGACCGAGGTAAAGTGAGTCATTAGATAGGGCTTGTATAATATTCTATAGTAATCCAGTTTCTACCGTAACTGCTGTATCAATGGTATGAGGCTCCTGAGCTGGAGGGGTCCTAATGTGGTGTAAAATTGGCCAAACTAGCCCTGCTTATTAAAACATGTCTTTAAATAAAAAAGTACAGTATGGAGCCCACAGCAATCTATGCCACTGGTTGTTATTGTACATTCTAAGTTTATAATTTTTGTTCTCTATTATCTATTACATTTATGGTGGAGTTTTTGTAAAACCTTTTCACCTTTTCGGAAAATCTCATCATGTCATTTAATCATTGAATTTATGATAATTGGGTTCAAAAATATTTTCATATTTTTAAAATTTCAGTTCCATGCTGAGCAATTGCATAAAAGCCTACCTGAGATGTACAAAGATCCAAATCATAAACCAGAACTTGCTATAGCATTAACAAAATTTGAAGCTCTTTGTGGATTTAGGCCATTTGCAGAAATCAAAAATTACCTAAACCGTAAGTTAAATATATTATTATCTTTAAATATTATATACAGGAAATAGCTGAAAATCAGTGGGTAATAAAATACACATTGTTAGCAATGTCCAATAGAAGTGTGTTCTTTTATACACTTTTTAATTTTAATTATTGTGTGATTGCAAATAAAGTTTTTATGTACCGTACATATAGTATTCATATTCTATTGTAAATTAGATAAGGGTTGGCGGGAGTAGTTAGAGGTTCGAGCTGAATTACTCCCTTGAGGCTGTAGGATAGTCTGGGTTACAGAGAACCAATCCAAGTCATAGTGAACCTGCTGCCAACAGATCTGGGGTCTACTGATCTGCCTAAGTTGGTTGAGGGCTCCCATGAGGCTTTAGTGGGGTGGTGTTCAAAATCCCTACACTGGTCAGCACAGACCCAGGGTGGCGGTAATGCATCATAAAGCTTCTCCTACATAAATGAAAAAAAATTTTAATATACATTGTGTAGTGTCCCAGAATCAGCATCATAATAATGCAGACTCTGACCTATAAACACTAGCGTCTAACTTTTCTAATTTGTTCAGATTATTTTGACCAACCAACCAACATTGCAGCAGCATATTGTATCCACATGAGAGTCTCTAGCTAATTTAGAATCATTGAAATGTTTCTTTCATTTGCACAAAACATACATATTACAAATTTATTTTATTTCAACTGCACCATTTTAATTCTTACAGATTTACCTGAACTAAAAGAAATATTACCTCCAGCTACAGTCAATATTTTAACAGATGACAACGTTGATTCAGCAAATAAATTGAAAATTTTATTTCATTCTATTATGACTTGTGATAAAGCAAATGTAGCATTAAGTTTAACAAAGTTTTTATCTAGATTAGATAAAGAAGGTAATATAATTTCATTAATATATTTAAGTAAGAGGCAGCTTTATGCTGCATTGCAGCAGAACTGGCCCTAATTCGGTGTGGACCTCATGAATTATGCATATTAAATATGCTGATGTTCATGGGAGTCAGTAGTTTTAAAGAGGCTCTGATTTCTCATTTGCTCCCCTATACTATAAAATAAATATATTCTATGTATTTATTTATTACATAAAAAAAGCTTTTTCTTGTTTGAGTTATACATGTAAGGTACTGAACTAATTTTCATAGGATTCAAGAAATTCTTTGTAGATTACATATTTTATATTTAAATATGAATAAATGTTCTAAAATATAATTTCTATACTAGGCTGTAAAATGAATTCTTTGCCAGTTGACAAGGGCTGAGATATATCTTGGCCACCTTCAATGTAAATGGACAATCATATTGGTGTGATTTTCTTTGATATTCTGTCCTACATACGGATCCAATCCAGATGCAGTGGTAGTGTGTAAATGTAACTCTAAACTATTAAAAATAAGAAAACACTTTACATAATATTTATAAAATATAACTCTTTTATTTTGTACTAGGTCCAGAGATTCAAACACTGCTCTTTTACTCCTTGTTAAAGAGGCTTCACAATGATTATCCGGGAGATGTCGGGTGTTGGTCGCCATTTTTAATGAATTATATTATTCTACAACCTGGACAAGCTATTTTTCTCAAGCCTAATCTAATTCATGCATACTTGGGTGGAGGTAAGTTTGTTTTCAACCCAGCTTAATTAAAAAGAACGACATTAGGTGAAAAGAAATTACCCATAATCTTGATGTGTTTAATTATATCATACTTCAACAATAAGTATTTTGTTTGCTAGATATTTGAGCAGTGAATTGTGTTCAATCAAATCAATCAATGATGTCCATAGAGATCAATTTCTATGGACATCAGTATTCAATTAGTAAAAGAATCTGAGTAATATGTTCTATTGTGTTAAAAATATTATATTTGTAATGGTATACATAGAATGGTGCAGAATTGTCGTAATCTAATTTTTACACATGCACATTGAGCGGCGGATATCTTATCAGTTGTCACTTTAAAGATTACACTTAATGCTTACCCTGCAAAAATAAATATATAATCTTTTATGAAATAATATACAATATGGAAATAATGGTTTTGGTCAAAAATCGGTCAGGTTGGAAAGTAAGTAACAGGGAATTTTCCGCCCTAATCTGATGTTCAGTGAAAGAGTACATTCAGATAAATTTTTAAATGTACATAGATTTTTAATATTTAATAATAATAATATAATTTTCTGACATAGCTCTGATAAACAGCAAGCTGCAAGGGCAATGGGCAGGCCATATTGGTCGCAGGACCGATAACCGTTAGAGAAGTGTGTCGTGGCCATGACCAATGGCGCTCTATGGGGAACGCCTATGTCTAGTAGTGCAACCCGTGATCCGGTTCATGATGAGATGATGATAATGATGAGACTTTTAAGACGAAAGCCAACGTCTTATCAGAATGTATTTTCACAGATTGTGTGGAATGCATGGCGTGTTCCGACAATGTGGTGCGAGCTGGGCTCACTCCCAAACACATGGACGTGCCAACGCTCATCGAGATGTTGGATTACAAAAGCTATACGCCACAGGAACTCCTGTTCACACCCCAGTTAGAGGACCCCAACTGTTGCATCTGGAGGCCGCCAGTCCCTGATTTTGCTGTTATCAAAATAACGGTATTTGATTTTTCAAAGTTTCTTTAGGTCGTTGACCACGTTTTGGGTGAACAGAGGAACTCGCGTCATTGTGACGTGTAGCGCGTCACGCATCGTCACGCAAAAGATTTTAGTGAGAGAATATAGTAGTAGTAGAAAAACCTGTACAAACACTTCCTAGGCGGACGAGGACGGATCAAACCCATTCTTACGTTATGTTCCCCAGATGTGATTGATTTGAGGTGGGTAGGTTGATGTAAGGATTGTGACATGACACCATCTTGGCTCAAGGCTCGTGGCAGTGTAATTGTTCCAAGGGGGCTGCTCTTTGTGGAGTAGGGGGCGCACTGTGCGGGGTGCACATCTTGAAAGAAGAGGGGGCGACATAGCAAGAGGAGGATGCTATTGCGCACAGTGCAACGGAGGATGGGAACGTCATCTCATTGCTCTGTCCCAAAGTTGGCGGGGTTGTCAAGTGGTGCTGGATAAGATCTGTGGAGGTGGTGTCGGTCCCTTAGGGGACTGACTAGCCGTCGAGGTGCCCTATTGTTTTGCAGTACACAGTGGTTCTGATGGCTCTCGTGGTAGTTTTAGTGGGTATTCTGCACTTTAATATGCCGCGAGCCCCACACCCAGGGCCGGTGATGACGAAATAAATGCGTTTCCCCGCGTAAACAAAAAAGGACCGTGTTATGTGGCACTCTTGTTCTCTCTGGGACTGACGTAAAGATATGTTGTTGTTATTAATATTTGATTCCCGTCAAGCTGGGATACTTAGTGTAATTGATACTTTTCTAGCAGCATTGTATTATTTTGAATTACAAATTGGAATTTTTCGTAAGAATATAAATCTGTTCACAGGTGGCAGCGGGCGATTCCTACAACACCATAGTGCGGCACAGCCCCAGCATCGTCATAGTGACGGCGGGCTGTGGCGAGACGTGCGACACGGAGCCGCTCCGAGCGCGCCCGGGCCTGGTGCTGTTCCTCAAGGCCAGCCGACAGCTCACCCTCACACCGGACGAGGACTCGCGTATTGAAGCCTATCAAGCCATATGTAACGTTTGATCAATGTCTCCGTGAATGAGAAATTCTTATATTACTTCTTGAGAAGCTATTTAATAATTTGTCGTATAATGTGCGAATCAACAATCGAGTATAACACCATCGTAACGCTTTAGGGCACTTACGTCTATTGCGCACCTTCTACTTCAGAATCAAGTTCGACCTTTTTTTCGTTCTTCTATTGCCTATGTAGTTTCTTCTAACTCCATGACTTATTTTTTTTTTATTCGAAATTGTAATCTATCGAAATTGTACCTGTGCCAAATTTCAACCAAATTCATTAGAATCGTAATATTTTCTCATTTCGCAGGACGACAAAACAAGTTTGAGGAGTGCCTATAAAAGTCCAGCACGATGAGATTCGTCTGACAATAATTGAGAATTAATTATCGAATAAAACTATTGATCAATTATGAAATCACAAAATCTTGTAGGTATTCACTATAATAAGTATTCAACTGTATGTGCCTTGTTTAGTAATTATACATTTTTCAAGTGCTTTGTGGTCTAGTGGTAAGCATGTTCAGCTACGGGCTTGAGGTGCCGGGTTCCAATCCCGGGTCGGACCATACAAAAAGTGCTATTAGGATTTTTCAAATTCTAGTAACTGTTCGGAGTTAGGAAGTTGGCGGTGTTACGCCCCCGTGCCTCGGAAAGCACGTTAAGCCGTCGGTCCTGCGCCTGATCTCTCTCCGGTCGTGTCGGATTGCCGCCCCATCGGAATAGAGAGTGCACTTGTGTCTGTCCAAACACTTGTGCACTGTAATATGCCCCGCGCAGATGGCTCGCTCAATAGTGATGGCCACTGTAGCT
The DNA here is from genome assembly GCA_017140195.1 of Eumaeus atala. Lineage (NCBI taxonomy): Eukaryota > Metazoa > Arthropoda > Insecta > Lepidoptera > Lycaenidae > Eumaeus > Eumaeus atala. The sequence goes on along the minus strand of JAFELO010001091.1, from coordinate 628,307 downwards.
GAAATTCGGCTAGGAAGACATTATTATTATTAATAATACTATTTGTTATAGATAAGATCATATATCGATGTATACATATAATATATTACAATTTTATTTATAATAATTGTTCCTAAATTGTTTTAGATATTTAATGTTCTCCTGTTGATAAGACCACTTTATCTTTTTAAAATAAATTTATTTTAGTCCAATGTTGTTTTTTATTTGTGTGGTATATACAGGCCGATGTACTATTTGTAGTTTCTCAGTGACATATGATAATGAGTAAGACAGTAAGTAACATAATATTATGTACGTATCGAAATTATTTCTTTCTTTTTCGCGGGGGAATGCGTTTAGGCATCGCTCCCTCAGGTCGTGTACTCGGCGCATCTAAATCCTGGTCTAGTAATGTGAAACAATAAAATGTAGGTTTACCTACTTGTGTAGAGGGTAAAGGAGCCAATATTAAACTTTGAGGTGTTCCTCGAGGTTTTTTTTTCATCTCGATCACACTAGAGTATCGAAAAATTGTGAAGTTGTGGTTTGATGAAGTTGCGTCAATAATTTCTGTACAAAAAGTAATGATACTCCATCCAATACATAAATGTGAAAATACAAGAGCACTATTCCATACTAATAATATATTTTATTTAAATTCACCCATATAATAATTAAGATCTATAACATAAGTTCTGTTTAGAACTTCTTAAAATGTCGATTACAATTGTATGAAAAATAAAGATTTGTCCTGGCTAGTTTACGCGTCCAGGCAATAGGTACTTGGGTACTCTGATCAACTTATTTCCTATTTGTAATTCTTATTTGTTGGAAGTGTCGCTCGTCCTAAGAACATAAACCCACTTTTACAGTAAAACGTAAAAATAAGTTAATTTTCTAGTAGCTACTTGGCTTAACCAGATTTTATTTAATTTGAATATGATGAAATAAACTTTCAGAACTTGGCACCCATCTAGGTCTCATTCCTTTTGCTGGGGAAGTTAGCATAGGCGCATAGGTATTTATTACTAATACTACAAATATGTTAATTACTATCTAATACTCTTTTTAAGACAAATAGAACCAGCATGAACCTCAGTAAATAAAATAAGATAATTTTCATTACATAAGAAAAGTATTACCATAACCGAAAAAACTGTCTTAGAAACTTCCACACATATAGCAGACCAGCTCCAATTCCAGACCAACTCCAGGAAGTGCTGTCTAATGATCTAACACGGATATGCCCTCTCGATTTTCTCCCTATGGAGTGCCACCCTTAACATTTTATTTTTTGAAATCATACTTGAAGCGATTTATAGAATACACCTTCTTTCCAAATTTCATAGATACAATACCCATAAGGTGAACTATGGACGGGGATGACAAAAATAAAAGAAGGTTCCTGGTTCTTGTCATCTGGCTACGGACCCTAAAAAATATTCCTTTTAATTTCATTAGTTTAATTCGGCCCACATTACGTAACACATTCCATTCCACGAAAATAATTCTACGATCAGTTACGGCTAAAATAATGGACAACTTAACATCGTGAATGTATTCACTAGAGGAATCTAGTGAACACTTATGCAACGTAATTTATTCAACGCTAGGAGCAACGCAACGATCTTGTAACTTACCAATTTTGGAGAATCCTTATTATGTGTGGTTATGCGGAAAGTTATTTCTAGCTATAAATCATAACAGAAATTGAGTGAAAAATCTCAATTTTATCAAAGAGTAGTGGGTCTGAGGGTAGGTACAATTTGTGACGTCACAATATGAGCTTGTGTTTATGGAAGTAGGTGTATACTTTTATGGTACGGTAGGGGGATATGCTGTCTTCCCATCTGACCAACACATCGTTTTCCAAAACGCAGACTCCACTCCAGAACCTTAGTGGCCTATGTACCATCTGATCTTCTGGGTGTGTGACCAGCCCATTGCCACTTCAGCGAGCTCATTCTCCGTATAATATCGGAAACTTTAGTTCTCTGCCTTAAGACTTCGTTATGAATTCTATCGGACAAAGAAACACCCATTTAAGCACGTTGAATAGCCCGCTAAGCCACCGCAAACTTGCGGACACTGGACCAGTGTCCGCAAGTTTGCGGTTTGCAAGTTTGAGGTGATTACTAAATTAAGAGGATACTAAATTAAGAGGTCATGTTACAGCCCCGTACGTCATCACTTGGGGAACTTTCTCCGCACTTTCTACCGCAAAGCGGCACAGGCTGCGTGACGAAGCTTCCGGAGTGCTGCCCAACCCAAATGAATCCTCTATCGGCTTCCTTCTCGAAGTTATGTCTACTTAATTGCAATAGTCGCCCGAGATAGGCGTACTCGTCTACGACTTCGAGAATAATACCACTAACGTTGACTGGCCTAGGGAGAACGTGGTTGTTGAACATGACCTTTGTCTCGTCCAAGTCCATCCTAAGTCCAATACGCCGGGAGGATTCATTTACGCTGTGCAACATTTCCTGTAAGCTCTCCAACGATTCAGCCAACACAACGATATCATGGGCGAAACGTAGATGTAAGAGATACTCGCCGTTAACATTTATGCCGCATTCTGCCCAGATTAAAGACTTAAAGACGTGATCCAAAGCATTAGTGAACATTTTCGGGGAAATTAAATCCTCCTGTCAAACTCCTCGATTCAATTGGATTAGCCTTGTATAACCTCCCGGAATCAGAACGGACATAAAAGAAGCGCCATATAATGCTCTCAATTCCTCGACATATCGCCAATCGACCTGACATCGTTGCAAAACTTCCAGAACAGCCCAGGTTCCAACAGAGTCAAAAGCTTTTTCATAGTATACAAAGGCAGTAATTTAAAAAAATGTGTCTTTTGTACTTGCCTTATGGTGAAAGTGTGATCCATGGTGCTAAATCCTCTGCAAAACTTTGTGGTGTGACGATTCGTTCGACTCTTGAGAACAACTTGTAAATGTGGACAAGAAGTTGGTGTGCAGTTTTGAAGAAGTACTTTATCACCCTTTTTGAAAACAAAGCAACGTCACTTCCAAGCCATGGCTTGGGAGGTACGCCCCGCTGTACGACAAAATTTTCGCTTCCAGCCCTAAGAAACTCGACTGCAATTCCGTTCTTCCCCGGAGCCTCTCCCCCTTTAAGCTGAGCAAAAGCTAGACTAATCTCACTCATGCTGACGTTCAGTAGATCGCCTGACAAATGTCACATCGAGCTTGCACGCGGGCCTTTGTTCAGGGTTTCGGGATGAGGAGCGTGTGACGTATACAACTCGCTATAGAAAGCTTCGATCTCAGATGGTTAGAGGCTATTAATCAGAGACCTAATTCGAAGTTAAGGGACCCAGTGCGAAGATGGGTGGGATTCTTGCCGAGTTTTCCTTTATACGTCTGCCATAGAACTTCTTCGTTACAGAAACCATCCCTGTTCCTTAGTGTTGACTGCGGAAAACACCGATCCGCAACGGCGGCCTTTACTAATAATAATAATAATAATAATAATATCTGTGGAATTATCACACCACGTTAGCCTAGCCCATTTCTTTTGTTGACGCGGGGAAACGCATATACGCGTCTTCACTGGCCGCTCGCGGCACATTATATAGAACCGAAAACTCGCAAGAGCCATCGCGAGTGCCACCAGTGCCGCCTTTGGTGAGGTGCCCCGGAACAGCAAAACATCAGGGCACATTGACGGCAAGTGAGCCCTCGAAGGGACCGACGCCACCTCCACAGATGGGGTTGTCCCGCACCACAGGACAACCCCACCGACTTTGAGACAGTGCAATGGAGTGACGTTCAAATCGTGTCCCCTCCTCTTATAAGAAGGGTACAAAGAGCGGCACCTACTCCAGCTCTTTAGTCCCCTCTTCTTATTACCTCCCTCTTCTTATTTAACCGAAGAGGTACCCCTCCTGGTACTAAGAGCCGCCACCTCCTCGGTTCAATTGGCTTCGACCAAGGTATCTCGGATCACCCCAGGCTACTGAGCCCCACCGCCACGACAAGGCTTGAACCATGGTGGGGACGTTAGCCTAGCCCTGTGTTAAGTACCGAAAGGACTTGTGTTACAGGTACTAGAAATATTATTTATATATATTACTCATATAATGCATGAAAGTTGCAGCTCGTCTCTGCTTAAAAAGCGACTACGGAATCCAAGCAATAAAAACATCCAAATGTTGGAAGACTCTTGTTCGCGCAGCCATAGAGAGTCCTGGAATGAGACTAAACAATGTGCCTAATGGCCAGATAAAAACAACCACACTATGCACGGTAGAGGAAGACGACCTCACTCGACAAATGCATGTGTCTCAATGTAGCGCCAATAGCAAAGATTCATGCATTTCAACGAAGAAATCAAGTGAACGCTCTATACAAGCCGACTATGGCTATTCAAAAGTTGAAGGAATCCTGGGAGAAATTTACTCAACTACGTATGCCCTATAGACAAAATGTGCCCAATTAACTTCATAGTATTACTATAAATGCGAAAGCGTGTGTGTATGTATATGTGTAATTTTTTGACGCAAAAACTACAGATCAGATTTGTACAAAATTTGGCACATATATACATTCCAATCTAGAATAACATCAGAAATATCTTTCAGCTTGAAAAAATTAACGGTTCCTTTCGGCTATATCAAAAATATTTTACGTGGGCGGAACAACGAGCACTTCTAACAGTGGCCCATTGTAGGGCGGAGGAAAGAGGGCAACGCATTTGCATGATAACAATTATGACGATGTGCATGGGAGTCACTAGTTATACACATAATATGATATATAACAGCTACGTATCCGACTAAACTTGTCGTGATCAATGGTTTGCAAGCCGTGGCACATTTCATAAGCAATTGTACGTCTCATGCCACAACAGCCGACACTTGCGGTTTAGTTCTCCTATCTGTGTTCAATGTGTTGGCTTATGCAATATGAGGTTTGATCCTTATACCTATGGACTACCGTAAAACAATACAGTTGCGCAAAATGTTACGAATATCGCATCACGAACTTCGTTAAATAGACAAGGAACTTTAGTCGTCGGTAAAAAAAATCACGACAAAAAACAAAGATTGAATAATTTGAAAGCTGAAATTAATGGATTTCAATGATTAAAAGTGTCGTCTTTATTTTTATTCCATTATTAGTAGAATGCAAGACCTACGCTCCATACAAATTTGGACAATTTCCTTTCCTTCTAACACAAACAGATGAAACGGGGCAACAAACCATCCATTATGCGATGGAATTAATACCCTTTTTGACAAATCGCAGCATCAAGGTCATGGTTGACGGTGCATGCACCGCTCTCAAATTTTTTAACGCTGGTGTTACTCAAGGTTGCGTTTCGTCTCCTACGCTGTTTCTTGTGCATATTAATGATATGCTGCAAACTATTCTTTGTTATGCAGATGATAGCACTGGGTACGCTATATATACTGGCCAGTATATCCCGGGAGCGTCATAGATTATCGGAACATGCTTGTGACGGAAGTCGAGGATTCGAAAGACTCGGAGTAGGCCTATTATCTCAATGTCCGTAAATCTACAACTGTGTACTACAACAGTACTGTGGAACCAGCTGCCTCCCTTGGTATTACCGATCTGTTACCACTTAGGGGTATTCAAGAAAAGAGCATACCTACTCCTTAAAAGACAACGCGTCCGCAAGACATCTAGTCTTGCTAATGTCTATGGATGGCGGTAGTCACCAACCACCTGCTCGTTTTACTCCTATCTCATAATAAAACAAACCTATAAAGTTTTGCAACAGTGAAGTAAAGAAACCATTCCTATTACTCTGTAATATTTATAACCTAAAGGGCAAGGAACATTTTTTGTGGCTTACATAATAAATAGTTAGAATAAACTCACTACTAACCGCAAAAGATGTATACAACGCTGTATAACATGAAAATAACATTGGTATCAACATTCCAAACAAAACGTCCGCCGCGTGGCCGATGATTTTATTTGACGACTGGCTGGCGTAGTTGGTAACGTGGCGTTATTATATGTATTTCTATAATGATAATCTTAAATATATAGGAGTTCTTAAATATATAAGAAAATATTAAATATATTTCCGTTGTCTAGCTCCTGTAATAGAAGTCCGTACGGTATTTACCACATGACTAGGCTAACGTGGTGTGATAAGTATTATTATTATTATTATTATTATTGTTAATATTGTCATTAATTTATTATTATTATTGTTAATATTGACATTAAAAAAGATATAGCGTTACATAATAAGTGTCGTTTCACATCAGTTTACAACTAGTAAAAAACGAGCAGATTTTTTTTTTTCGGAGGGACCTACTACTGATTGGCGGCACTTGGCCAGCCCTAACAGTTCGACTGATTACGGAAGACTTTTTGTCTTCTGGTTATAGGTAGACGATAGGGGGACAGACCCCCCTACTTTCCCGCAGATGGGAAGAAGCAAACCGGAATTTTAGTAGACATTACCCTATCGTGGTTATATTTGGGACCGAAAAGGGGGAGCGGTCCCCCTCCCCACGCTAGTGGGATGGCGCGCGCACGATGCCGTTTAATGTTACGGGACGTGTTTAGGAAAAGTTGAGCTCGTCTTTCGGTTTGGCTTGTCAGAGGAGGCCGGCCTCCTCCCCCACCCTCTGACGGGTGGGGTCGATTTGCGCTTCAAATCGGCTAAAAGCCGTGATAATGATTTAATTTTTATTTTTAGAGCTCTCTAAGATCGCGTTATTTTATTTCTACATTTATCTAAGCTCACGTCTTACGGATTCGAGCCCGGACTCGTTTCCGTAAGCGATGTGTGAGTTTGTCATTCTGTCAGTCATATGTCTTGTAGCTGTGTAACTATATGTAAGGCTTCAACGCTCGACCGGTACGAGCGGTGTATATCGAATTGGTTCTAGCAGGAAGAGAATGCATTTATGCACTGTCCAACCGACCCAAGGGGGCCTGAAGAGTTTGACGGGTCAGGTCGTGTAGCTATAACTACTACCTACTACCGACTAAAACCTGCTATCCGTGGGTTTGCCCTATTGGCATTTTGCTGCGGATGCGTGGCTGGGTGTGTTTTTGCTTGTGTGCAAGGGCGGACTTAGCAACTGCTATGGCTATCGCGTCGTCGGCGTCGTGCAGTACGTGCTTCGGCCGACGGTAACGGGAATCGGTTATTAACGTCGGGTCGTATTCCGACGTTTGAACGATTAGTTTATTTTTGTGATTAAGAGCACGGTCAAAGAACTTTTGAGACAGCTCTTTGAAGTGTCCTTTTATCGATGTTAATTGAAAGTCGCAATGTAGGTACGAATGTACCACGGGCATCCAGTGGCCATGCGCAAGAATCTATTCTGCATTTTCTGCAAACGTTCTATTTGGGTCGGGGCTATGTGCGCGAAAGCTGCACTGCAGTACGACATGATCGGTCGTATGCATGTAGTGTACAAGGTGAGCTTATGTCTATTAGCCATTTTGCTCTTCTTGTTAATGAGTAGATATAATTTGAAAAGGACATGCCGTGTCTTTTTCAGAACGTTGTCAATGTGATTCTTAAAGCTCATCGACCTATCGAGCGTGACGCCTAAGTACTTTACCGTCTCTGCTCTGGGTATCACGTTACCGTAGTGGAGTAGCTTGGCTCCGAATTTGGGGAGGTACCACGTGTACAGTGCGGTGACGTCCGCGAACATCGCCAGCTGTACGCCGGGGTGTCGCGGTATGTCACTTGTGTACAAATTGAAGAGGGTGGGAGAGAGGACCGATCCTTGAGGAACTCCAGCTCTGAGGGGACGAGGGGAGGACAGGGTGCCTCCCACTCTGTAGCGGAACTGCCTGTTTGCTAGGTAGCTGTTTACGATCAGCACCAGCCTGTCGGGCAATCCTAGTTGGTACAGTTTGAAGTTGAGGCCTTGATGCCAGATCTTGTCAAACGTCTCTGCTACATCAAAGAAGACAGCGCCCGTGCCGCGTGGCTGGCCCTGTCTTTTGAGTCCCGAGAGTACGTACTCCGTGAGGCGGTGTACTTGTTGGGGACAGCTGTGGCTGTCGCGAAATGCGAACTGCTCGTCCATGAAGAGATTATTCTCTCGTATCACGGTTTTCAGGCGTGCGAGGATTATCCTTTCATAGATTTTTAATAACGAGCTTATGAGACTTATGGGTCTGTAGCTAGTGGGCTCCGTCCGGGGATTTCCCGGTTTGTGTATGCCAATCACTATGGCTTCTCTCCATGAGTCTAGGAAAGTGCATTGCGCCAGAAGGGCGTTAAAGATGGACACTAAGAGGTTTATAATAACGGGCGGCAACTGTTTCAGTGCCTTGTTGGTTATTTTGTCGGGCCCGGGGTCCCTCTTCGAGTGAAGGTTCTTTATTAGATCCTTCACTTCTTCTGTGTCCATTCGACGTATGATCTCATCATCATCGTCCGGCGGCACAGCCAGGCGGGCCGTTACTATGTTATGTACCTCTTCTACGTGGGAGGGGTCTGTGGGGAGGGAACTAGGAGTGCACTGACTCTCTAGTGTTTCGGCCAGGCACTCCGTCTTTTCGCCATCCTCTAGTGCAGGTAATCGGTTTGCGCGGTTTAGTGGTGGCATTTGTTCCACCGGTTCGGACTTCATAGCTCTGGCGAGAGGCCAGTAGGCCGTATGCGACGGGGATTGTTCGCTAACGAAGTGATCCCATCTCCTGTTAATGAAGTTAGGTACAGCCTTTTTTACTTCTCTTTCGAGTTTTCGGAGGGCTTTCCTGCACACTTCGCCTCCGTAGCGATCGTGCAGGCGTTTAGCCGCATTTTTTCGACGGATAAGGTCCCTGACATCATCAGAGAGAGCTAAACGGCCCTCTGGGACGGTGGAGATCTCTCTTGACGATTCTCCTATTTTTCTAACCAGTAGTGCGGTTAATGAGGATGAAGCCGCGACAGCGGCTTGGGGAGAGTCTATACTGTCTGGGATGTTATCGAGTTCACTCGATTTGACATTATCCAAGTTGTCTTTTAGTAATTTATAGTCGATGATCTTTTTCTTAATTTTACTATGTCTATTATTTCGATTTTCTCCTATTTCGATTAAAACGGGTCTGTGGTCCGAGTTAAGCTCGTGTAACGTTTCAGCCGTCTTTATGACGAGTGGAATGTTTTTAACCAGTGCTATATCGATTATACTAGGTGCACGTATATACCCATTATTGTTCGGGGAATAATGGGTTGGGATATACGGAGCGTTGATGATGATGTTATGATCATCGACATATCTCTTGAGGACAGTCCCGTGACTGTTGTTGTGTCTATTGCCCCAGGTCACGTGATGGGCGTTGAGGTCCCCAGCTAATATTATTGGGTCGTCGTTTAAGTTTTCGAAAATAGCGTCCAGGACGCTAACTAGAAGCGGCTTTGAACCAGACTGGTATGCAGAGACTATGGTGATGGGCTGATGGCCCGTCATGCATAGCTTACATAGGGATAGATTTCTTCTAGATTTTCTAGAGGGGGCGGGTCGAGTGGGATACAATGGAGGGACCTCTTATAATAGATGGCTGTACCCCCCAAGCAGGTTCGGGTCCTGTCGTTTCGAACAATATTATAATAGCAAATACGCGGGTTTGAGTTTCTAGCTTTAAGGAACGTTTCCTGCACTAGAAGGATGTCTACTTTATGTTCCGGGAGGAAGTCCCGCAACTCTTGGATGTTCGATCTGATGCCGTTTGCGTTGAACGACATCTTATTGAGTTGGGTTTCATCCTTCCCGTTGTAGCCATTGGGATGCTTTATTTCGTTAAGCGCTTTATCGTCTCGACCAGCGCTGCATGGTCAACCATGGCTTGGATCTTCTCCGCCATGGTGCCAAATTTGACCTTATGTGCAAACAGTTGTACCTCCTCAGTATCGACTGACTTTATGAATTCAGCTAAGAATTCAAAATCGGCTACTATGTCCTTAGCCCTGCCTCCCTGAGGGGGTGCATACTGCGGCTTAAGTGACATCAGTGGGACGGGTGCCTGTGTGCCCGTTCCCATATGAGCCTGGGGCTTCGGGGCCCTCTGTGGCTGAGAGGGAGCGGGAAGAATGGTTTTTTGTGCCTTTGGGGGTCCCGCGACCTTTGGAGGCCGGGACCACGCGTTTGTGGCGGGAGGAGGGACGGGGATGAAGTCATCCTGCTTCTGTGTCTGGCGCTGGGGCACCTGTGGGGCTTTCTGCGCCCTGGAGATGCCCTGGGGCTTTGGTGCCCTCCTTTTTTAGTATTTGGGGGCCTTCGAGCATCCTCTGTAGTTGGCCGTGTGGCCTACTTGTCCGTAAAGTACGCACGCAGGGGGCTCGGTGGTGGATCTGTCCCTCAGACATTCCGCTGTGCCGTGGTCTCCCAGGCACTTGACGCACCTCGGGCGCCCTTGGCAATTCCGGGCTGAGTGCCCATAAAGCTGGCAGCGGTGGCATTACGAGCAGTTTATGCGCAGTCTAGGTCTATATATCTTCCCCACCATGGTTCAAGCACTGTCGTGGCGTTGGGGCTTAGCAAGCTGAAGTGATTCGAGACACCTCGGGCAAAAGCAATTGAGCTGAGGAGGGGCTGATCTTTGTAATTGATAAGAAGAGGGACCAAAAGAGCAAAAAAGGCTGCGGTTTTGCACACGGGGCAAGAGGCGAGGATGGGAACCTCTCCCTATTGCACTGTCCCAGGACTATCCCACTTTTAGTGAGATTTTAGTCGTATATTAGTAGTCCTTTGGTGTGCGATAACCCCATCTATGGAGATGGAAGGGGTTGACTAGCCGTTAAGGTGCCCGGATGATTTGTTGTACCGGGGCACCTCACCAAAGGCAGCACAGTTGGCACTCGCGGTTGTTTTCGTGGGTATTCGGCACTATAATGTGCCGCGAGCTCCACACACCACTGCACCCCACCCAGGGCCAGTGAAGGCGCGTAAATGCGTTTCCCCGCGTCAACAAAAAAGTCTACCTATCGTATGACGTATTTTGGAAATGCATCATTTTTAAAACGAAATGTAGAAGGTTTATGTAATAACAATATAAATATTTTATCGTGAATCCAAATGACAGTTAATATAATTGAAACAGTTTAAATATCAAATCCGATATGGAATCGTGATAACGTATTGATTCATGTACCTATACAATATAAGTAGCCTAGACTGCTGGCCTTAAACACTAAGAGGTAAGTATGTCTACTTGATTGAAAATATTTTTTTGTAAATTTCACGTAGGATAAAGTTAGTAGGTAAATAACAATTTGCAGTAACGGTATTTTAAACCGGCACAACTATAAGCTATGACGAAAAAAAATTGAATGTCCAGAAAGGATTTGATTATGTTTAAAAAAATCATTTTTTTAAATTTGCAAATAACATTTATTACTTTTCTAGTGTGCTAGTTTAACACACAAATACAAAATAATTAAAAATATAAAAAGCTTATTCGGAGTGTCTATATTGGCTGCAAAACAGTCTTTTAAACGCCAGTTAATAATAGAAGTACACACTTGTTCCGTTAGAAAATTCTGCACTGAAAATCTTATGTATTGTTTTGGGGACTCCAAATTATCATGGCGTCTATAGCAAACGGCACTATCTAAAACTGACCATAAATCATAATCCAGTGGTATAAGATCGGGACGAGACGAGGACCAGTCTTCAGCTTTGATGAAGTTCGAGACGTTCGCTTCCAACCAAGACTGCTTGGGCCGAGCTTTATGACCCAGCGCCGAGTCTTGCTGGAAGGACCACACTTGGTTATTGAACAAGGTGTTTTTAAATGACTTATCTACCTTCTCAAGAATGGTATGTAATACACAAGTGCCGATTTCTGTTCTCCTTATCCCCAACTTCATTTTAATATCACAAAATTTTGTACAAAGTATACGCGCCAAGATGGGAAAACACACTGGACAATCGCATAAAAATGACAGATTCAAAATGTAAATGTAACATTTTTTTATTTTTAATTGTACCAGTATTTATGACCAGACAAAGTATTTGAGTCATGAGTAGGAAACGTTATAATATTCCAATCCAATATCATCATCAAATATATATACATTGTTGTTTGGAAAAAAAAGAAAAAAAAAGAAGAAAAAAGGTTTCTAAAGCTACATAGTAATCACGTTTTGATATGGGTCATTAAACTTTTAGGAATTTAAGAGCTTCTCGGTGTTTGTGGAAATTCAGGTACGTCACAACACCATCGGATTTGAATTATTTTGATTCCTCTTAAATCTGCTGCCAAATGTTATTTAGCTAACTGGTAATTATGAACTTACTTATTGAAAAGCATAAAGTAATGAAGTAAAAAATATTTAAAAAGACAAGCTTTCTTTTTGTTATTTTTAAATTCAGTAAAAGCTGATGTATCATGAAAATAATAAAGACATTAACTTTTTTAGCGTACGTAAATACAAAATAACGTGATTCATTATAATATACGCTAAAAATTGCTTAAACTAATGATCATGAATTGTTTTTTATGTTCAAAATTGGGCATTTTGAATGAGAAACATGAACAAAATAAATCACCAGAAAAAGACAGACTACTGTTCTTGTCACTTTGGTTTCTTCTTTTTAATAAAGCCTCGTATGCATACTCTGGATTAAATTCCTCACGTTTTCATCTGGAATCTCCTCCCAAGCATCTTTTAAAGCGTCAATCAGCTGCTGTTGGTTGTAGACCCCCTTGCTCATTCTCTCTAACTCTTCGTTTCAATTGGTCTCACAATTGCTCGAATGGATTTAAATCTGGACTGTTATCTGGCCACGGTATATGAAACCATTCTAGGACAGTTTGGGTTGATCTAGCTGTGTGTGCACGGGCATTATCTTGCATCAGGATGAATCCAGGCCCCACTCGCTGTGCAAATGGGATCACTTGAGGCCTGATGACGTCCTCGATGTAACATTCTGCAGTAACGGTACCCGCATTTAAAATGGTGAGCTCGGTTTTACCGTGTAAACTAATCCCACCCCAAGCCATTACGTTTGGACCACCGAAACGGTCAACTTCGTGAATACAGGACTCCGAAAACCGCTCGCCGCGTCGTCTCCACACTCTGACATACCGATCATCATTAAGAAATTTTACTTTGCACTCGTCTGTAAAAAGCACCTCACCCCACTGGTTAATCCCCCAGTTCAAATACTGACGGGAGAATCTTAATCGATTTGCAAGTTGAACCCTGCTCAGAGGAATTCGAACAACTCGTCGTCTTGACGTTTGCTGGTCTTCGTGTAATCGATTACGTATAGTTTGATCACTGACACGGGTACCCGTTGTCAGCCTTATATGGTGCTGTAACTTACGGGCCGTTACTGTACGATCACGACGGGCACTTAGTTGGATGTACCGATTCTCATGAGTCGTTGTTATGCGAACTCCACCTGAACCAGGTCTCCTGGCAACACTGCTAGTGTCTTAGAAGCGATACCATACATTTTGGACAGCTCTTCGAGAAGAACCCAACTGCAAACCCACGTAACGCTGAGAACGTCCTTCTTGAATCATAGTTATGGCTCTGGTTGCTGTAATTCTATACATGTGCTTCGTACTGGTGGCATGATTAACGCGAGATGATCAATGAATCAATTAAATTTGAAAAAGTAATACTTTTTTCTTAAAATAACCAAAACAAGTTACGAAGACAATCAAAGAAAAACATAAGAATAACATCCAATTATTTTTTTCTTAAAACGATGGCCAATACTTTCGAATTAGGAACAGGAACACAAAAAAAGGCATAAAAGAGATCAAACACCAAAGAGTTCGTAATATAAATATAATGCTACTTATCAGTTACTTTCAGTTTACTAAATTGCACTTAAATGTAAATAAACTAGTGGCCCTTATTTTGTTTTGAGTAGTATATTTTCTTACCTACTTAAAACATTTTACTTAATTTTTAATTTTCTAAACTGTATTTATAGCGTATGTTTATATTATTTTTGTTGCGGTAACTTTTAATGAACTTACGTCAACCGGTTCACCTTAGCCTATCATCTAGTCGGAGGACCGTGGTGACTTATTATTATATTACGCATATAATTAGCCTCCTTAAAATACGTACACACGTATTATGTTTGTCCTTGAGAAGTATGCATCGATTAATTGCTATGTACTAACATAGATTAATATATAAAATCTCATATAAAGGTAATCTTATAATATTTCTCCCCTTTCATACAAATTGTCATTTCAATAATTTGGACTCAATTGTTTTAATCAGAGGCTGAGGCATTGTTACAGTATGATTGAATAAGTATCTCTAACACTTATAATATCATCACTTCAGTGATGGCTACGCTGCAGCGGTCGCCCCTCGTTGGGTAACTAGAGCACGGATGCCGCAATGGTGGGATCGGGTGAAGGATGGCAACGCATCTGCAACCGAATCTCTCGAAGAGGAATGGCGTGTAACATTTCTAGTCCTCTGCCGATTGGTGCAGAACATGTAGCGGTCTACAAATAGCTTGTTTATTGTATTTATAAGGGGGGCGAATTCGGAGGTTTTTGACGACTATTATCGCCCATGAATTCCCGTCATTGTCATGCAGATACTTTGCCCTCTTTTCCTGCACCCCTCCCCAACAATGGGCTAATTTGAAAACACCTCATGGAAAAATATTTAAATTTATGCCAAGTAATCATTAGAAAAGGTTTCTTGTGAAACATTTGTAGTTTCTGACCGCGCGTTTAACTTGAAACTCAGGCATCTAATCGATTACAATAAGTACGGAACCAACCGCTGGATAATTCTGACACGCAATCTAAAACAAATTAACGATAGCATTTACGTAAGAACAATTTTGATGAGGTCGTGACAACATTTATTTTGACACGTCAAATTGGCTTTCACCCAATTACTATAAAAATTGCTATAAATTTGACCTTCTTTGGGCCACATTATTAACATTTCAATGACATGTTTTAAATGTAACATATTTTATGTAAAGGTCGTCATAAGGCCCCGTTCGGGCGAAGAGATTTTTTAACGTGTCTTAAATAAATCATACATCATTCATCAAAGCTTAAACGATTGAGTTTAATCGACAGCACTCCTTGACGACGTGTGAACAAGTGTATGGGCGTCCATTTCAAATTTTAACACGCGAAACAAAACCTTGTAGCGGAGTCTGATAAGGACTAACTACAACTGTTGTAAATTATTGTAATGTAATATAATAGCTGTATTACATGTTATGTTGTGTCTAGACGCTATTTAAGTATAGTTATTTGTATATGTATATATATGTAATAATGTTCTTTTAGGCCCGCGTTATGATAGCTATGCTGTTGCGTTTCGTACGGTTAGTGAGTAGTAGATGGGCCATTAGAGAGAAGGAGGGAAGGCAGTCAACGTGTTTCAATGACACTACGGATAATGCGGATGGCTACGATCGGTATTTGTCATGAGGCTCCTATTTCACGTTATACTACAAAAGAAGCTCTCCCGATATCTATTACTTCATTTAACGAATATTAATCCACTCTTGCTCTTATCATATATCTCTTTATCTTACGTTGTGTCTATATTTCTAATTTCCACAGTTAGGTACCTACACGACTTAATGTATATATAAAACAATTATTTAGATATTATTAACAATTCATAATTTCTTTTTTATAGGATAAGGTGCAAACGAGCAGGTAGTAGGTAACTACCGCCGCCCATAGACATCCGCATCATCCGAGGTTATGCAGGCTCGCTGCCGTCGTCTAAGATGGGAATAAGCTCTTTTCTTGAAAACCCCATACCTTAAAGTAAACCAGTTTTCTGTTAAGTATTAAAATATTTTCACTTTATTTTATTTATAACTAGCGATCGGCCCCGGCTTTGCCCGTATATAAATTATACACTAGAACCTTCCTCGGAAAACGCTCCAATGTAAGGTAAAACCGATACTGACAAAATCAATCACAAACAGACAGACAACTTTTAGAGTTTTCTTTTTTTATTAAGTATAGATAGATACATCAAAGACATAGATAGATAGATTGTTAAAGTGTCAAATAGCTATTTGCAACTTAATTCTTAGCTACCACGTGGTTCTTTTTGTAATGACAATCGAGCAATCGGAGCCCTTTGGTTTCAACCGACATAGTTCTTACGAGGGTGGATCTAAAAGTTCTAAGCCCGACGAAGGAAATGAAAGAAAAGTGGATCTAAATTTATTTTTATTTTTCGACACAGTCTCCATCTAGTTCAACACACTTCTTCCACCTGACCTGCAACTTGTTTATCCCCTCGAAAAAAAAAGATTCCGGAAGGTCGGCAAAATAATCGTTTACTGCGACTATCACCTCGTCTTTGGTCGAAAATTTCGAGCCACCCAAATGTTTTTTTAAATTTAGAAATAAATGATAATCCGACGGGGCTAAATCCAGCGAATAAGGTGGGTGGGGCAGCAATTCGTAGCCACAATCATGGATTACAAACATTGTTTCAACCGAAGTGTGAACACGTGCATTGTCTTGATGAAACTAAACTTTCTTACGCAACATTCCCGGCCTTTTTTCTTTTATTTCATCTCGGAGTCTTCGTAAAAGGTTACAATAATAACTAGAATTTATAGTTTAACCTTTCGGTAAATAATCTACAAAAATAATGCCCTTCACATCCCAAAAAACAGAAGCCATGACTTTGTTAGTCGACAAAACGACCTTAGCCTTTTTCGGTGTAGGAGAGTCTCATCTTTTCCACTGTTTGGATTGTTGCTTTGATTCAGGAGTGTGGTGGTGAACCCAGCGTTCATCCATGGTAACAAATCTAGATAAAAAGTCCTCTTTTTTGTTCAGCTGAAAGCAACCTCGGGACCCAGCGAGCAGAAACCTTATGGAACCCCAACTCTTCCGTTATTATATGCTGGACCAGGCCATAACTAATGTTTGTTATCTCAGCTATCTTACCAATGGTCAAACGTCGGTCACCCAGTACGAGATCACAAATTTTATCGATGCTTTCTTTCGTGGTAGAGGATGTAGGCCCTCCACTCCTAGGATCATCTTTAATGCTCTCACGACCTGTCACTTTTTGACTCTGGAATACGATAGAGCAGACTCCCCCAAAGTGCTCACCATATCTTGATGGATGTCTTTTGGTGATAGGCCTTTTTTATTGAAGTACTTAATGACTGCACGGTGTTCAATTTACTCCATTATTGAAAATTGCGTCAGATTGTTTCAAACAAATAATCACAGAAAAATTATATTGTGCAGTATCGGAATGAAACTGCGCACAATAAATCAATATGACACATACTAACAAATGACGGTAGATTTAAAAAGATGTCATAGCTCCATGTAGGTTAGCCCACGAACTTTTAGATCCACCCTCGTACATTACCATGCTACCGACATGCATTTATCTTTAACCGGAACCTTTGAAACCGAGGTTAGTAATTTGTTGGCCACATAAGTTCCTAATTCCTAATCGGCACTTTAATTGGAACCTGCGTAACCGGTCCTCATTACGGTATCCAAAGCGTTAATGCATTTCAAATACGAGTTTCGCAACATCATTGACTAAAACAAGTTTCAGAGTTTATCCCGAGGCAGTCAAACAAACACTCCAGTCATAGATAACCAATCGACATGTACATTGTACAGTGTCGGCTCTTACCTTGAAGCCTTCTACACTGCTGCAATACCATTAATCTTATATCGATCACCATACCCACGAAATAGATCTATCAATTATATGACTTTGTAAGGGACTGATGTACGTACTCCGAGGGTATTATTGTATGTAAAAAAATTACATTAAAGTAGCTCAAGATAATATATTGTTGAGCATGGGGGTAAATGACCAGTCGGGGCACCTGATTACGAACGCCCACAGCCATCCACAACATCATAAGTTTCGCAGTTTCCTCTTGACGGCTATATTGAATGAAATATAAATAAGAGCTATGCATTGTGTGTACATAGAGATACCCTTTCACCAACCACTTTATCAAAGTTAGAGCATTGTACTCCTATCTTCTCTCTCTCTCTCTCTCTCTCTCTCTCTCTGTATTTATTTCTCTTGTGTTTTTTATTGTACTTTAATCCTTAAAATTTTGCTAAAAATTTTTTAGTAAGAGGTAAGACTGTACCGACCGCCCACACGGTGTAAAATGTCAGTTTTGCAATCTCGTTTCTAATTGTACGTTTCCGATGGCCCATTGAATCCAGACAATGGTATGTATTATAGAATTTGATGTAGGAAAAGTTCTATAACATAACCATAACCAACTCATACAATAAGTAAGCCTTTAGATTTTACAGTAATTAATATATAACACACGGATGATATGTTTGCAGTAATATTTACATTATTGTAGTATTACAAAATCTTCCTTCGTGCATTTCAAAGTCATCATTAGTAAATTCAAAGTCTTTTCCGAAGAACAAATGGACCTTAATTAAAATACAATAACAAAGAAACAATACTTTTGTATGTTCGTCCAACATTTTTTTTTGTACCATAACTTTAATGCAAGTTTAGTTTTAATTAAAGATACAAGATAAAAGATGTAAATAAACAACCAATATGTTGCCAGTGCCCAGTATTATAATTCGTAATCAGTAATATGCTGAACATCTGCGTAATGGTCATCAAATAAATTAATCATGTATTGTTATGTTATGCGATGATCGGTGTTCACTAATATAAGTGTTGGTCAATTAGGCGAGCCTGTTCTTGCAACCTTGTGCTCGTTCGCCCCACGGATAGGTGCTCGTGACCATTGCTTATGAAATGTGCACCAAATCCGCCTACCAGGCGCGCCTTAGCACGTACGCCACATACTAGGCAACACAATCTACAACTACCTTTTATGTACTTACATATACAATTTATTGAGTTGATAATATATTAGAACGCTGACGGCCAGGTTTGGAGAACTGACGTTTTAGATGCTATGTAAGTTTTATAATACGGTTACGCCTTCACAGTTTGATGGCAAAGATCTTTATTGTTGCATTGATAATAATAGATCAAGTTGACGATTACCTGGGAGCTAACAGTTGGAAACACTAACGGGGACTACAATTGCATTTGAAATACACATTTACATAAGAATACATATATATAAGTTAGTAATGGTTTTTCAATGTTATAATTATATTTTTTTTGATTTATTTCTATACTGATTCGTGATTTTTGTTCTACTTCTTGCCAAATTTAATGATTCTAGGGTGAAGGTATGTAACCTTACTTTGTGCGGTCGTAAATTTCGCATTAAATTAGGAATATTTTTTTTCTGCCCTGCCAGAGGTTGCAGATATCATGAAATAACATGAATTTCAGGGAGTAAAAGCTCTTAACAGACGGACAGACGGACATACTGACATATAATCATCTATATTTACTGTATCTACATCAGTAGGTAATATTTTTTTGTCATATATCCCTTATCCATACGACACATATGGACATTGAGTATATAGATCCTATAGAATGAATTTATGAACTACTGAGCACATTTGTGGCCAAACAAACTCTTATAATTTCGTTATAATCCGTCTGTGCATAACGTACGTATGTCACAGACATTGAACTAAGGGCAACTATTGTATGCCTGAAATTTGGATGGTAGGTGCATTTTATAGGCCGCTACAAAATTACGTACTAGGATATTATAAAAATAAAATGATGAGCTCCTGAAACTTTTAGGATAAGTATTTGCTTATGTTCCGTACTTCAAAAAGGAAGAGTAAAGGCTAGTATCTAATTATCTGCTTAATATGTCTTATGTAGAACAAGACTATCCACTGAATTTAGATAAAATTAATTAGAAGTGTAAACCTTCCGTAAATTACGAAGTTTCAATTAATTCATACGAAATATTCGCACAAATGTAATAAATTTTGCGCAAGGTCGACAATATAATAATTAAAAGCAATAAAAACAGGCACACAGCAATAAATAAGGTTCGAATCGTGATCAATAAATGTAATATGGTAAAAGTGAAATGGCTGATCGTGGTTTTGCAATGATACTCGTCAGCAATTTCGTACATAGCTCATAACTAGGTGTTACTTACAATAATTTATGCGAATTTTATTATGAGACGTAGAAGTTGTTTTTAAGAAAGTATGCATTACTTTTAAAAACGAATAGTTATAGCTGTACATTTTAAACTGTCGCACATACATGAGTCGACCAATCCGTCAAAATGTATTGTATCATTTCATCTTACTCTATGATTACATGATTTACAAAAAAATGAAACGTAAAATAATAACGCAGCAGAATCACAGTAGACATATTTTAGTACTGTGGACTGTGGAAAAAAAATGTGTTATTTGAAAAATATTTTTAAAGGTTATCAAATTATAGTTGGCGCGGTATAGTACACACACCACCCCGACGCACGCTGTACTTGGCTGCGTACGTCTATCGCGGTAGCGTATATTGGTTGGTCTTTGACAAATGTAACTATGGTGCTTAGAATGCTAAACACTTTATATTGTCATAACAGACTTAATGTGATAAAAATGTGTTTTGTAAACAAAGATGACATTTTATGTAACGCACTTTCATCCAATGTTATCTCATCTACAAAAATACTTTCAATGACCTTAATAAAAAGATTATCTTTATGTCTTATAATACATAATTGTATACGTGCAACGTTTGCGCAGATCTTCGCGAATAGAATGTAAGACACGGCATCCCTGCCGAGTCGGCGGCCTTCGTCGTCACATGACTGTTAGCTTTGCTCAAGTATTGATCCACTTTTGACGTTCGCCTTACTGCGCGTGCGCAATACTGCCCTTCGTCATGAGCTTAATCACTTTAGTAAATCTTTTGACGTGTGTTGCGATTGCGATGCTAGTTTGCTAATTTTATGTTTGTATGATGTTTCTTTCAGCCTATTTTTATTATAATATAATAAATTATTTATATGTTATTAGGGGAACAAACGAGTAATCGGATCCATTTGATTACCAACTTTACAAACAACATTAACGATTATACAGATGCGTCCCCCTTACACCACCTGCCCAAAGGGCCATCGGCTACTCATAAACCGCAAGAAAAAATGGGATAGCTAGTAATAATTTTTATGGACGTATCTTGTAAGCGAGTAAGTTTCGTCTCGACAGGATTCTGCCGCAACGTAGCGAGATGAAGGTTGAAATCTTCACAGATTATATATTTCTGTTGCCTCTATGTCAACAAACACTGAAAAAGAATAAATTAGTTATTTAAAGGAGCACACTATTTTTGCTGGATTGTTATAAATAATGTACGGAATCCTTCGTGCGTGAATCCGTTTCCGTTCCTTTTCATATATATTTCAACGGAGGACAAACGAGTTCGTTTGTTAATTATTAAAATAAACACGCTGGACGCTAATACTCTTGGCACGTTCGGACAGCACGCAATCAATCTGATCAAGTGCTCATGAAAAAATAATAACTAAAGTGACTACAAGCACGCCATGGTTCTCTAAATCTATTATAGACAAGTTGACAGATACAGTATGGAATCGCAGCGTCAGCAGTTTTAACTGACAGCGCACTTAACTTACTCAGCAAAGATACTATCTATCCCTAGGTGTGTTAAGAATATCTATGAAATGTATTTTACAGGAAATACATTTCATAGATACTCTTAACATCATTTTAAAGCACTTTTGCTAGTTAATTATCACGCCCCATTTATTAGGTACCTAATTAGATCCCTAGTACTTTAGTACTGTAATAAATCTTGGATTATCTTTATTAAAACGTAATACATCACTGTCAATGGGATAATGTATATCTGAATCTGAATATGTCAAAACCTGAGTATTGAAATGAAATAGCAAAAACATCACATAGTCTTAAACAAAGTCCCAAAAAGCTGTCTATCTGTATCGATTCTCTCAAAATAAACTCATCGGATCTTCATGCGGTTTTCACGCATGCATAGAGCGATTTCTGAGGAAGGTGTAAACTTATTAAGGTAACAATGTTTTATTTACATGATTGTATTTTACATATTTAAAGAATTTTATCATTACAGGAAATATACATCCAAATAAATTTAAATAAAAATATTTTTTTATTTAAGTTGAGCGAATTTATAGATTAAACACCCACAAATAATTAATGTTAATATATAGGTACATATTTATATTTAGAAAGTAGACTGTAACTGGGGGAGGTATCTTTACTTGTTAAAAAACAAAGCCACCAGATGCTGTCTGTCGTATGTAATCGATTTTTTCAAAATCTACAAAATGGATTTTCAATAGAAAGATAGATACTCTATGTTCAGTTACGTATAGTTATAGCGTATAATCTATTGACGGGCGAAGCCGGAGCGATTGCTAGTTGGTTTATAACTTTATATCTCATTTCATATAGACGCTACATATATACATATAGCCCATAATTTAAGTGTATGGGCAGTACTCCTAGCAGCAGTAGTAGCCATATGCAATGCATCTTGTTGTTAAATAAAAATATGGTAATAATTTTATTACGATATTGTTCATTTAACAACAAGATGCATTAATTTGAAACTAGTAATTGAAGCTTTACTTGTTAAACTCTCAAGTCTCCAATAATACAATAACACACCCGTGACTTGGTTAAGTTCTTGTCTCATGTGTGGGTGGCATCTTCGCATGATCTAGCTTTCAATATTTTTAAGACAAGATATGAATAATTAATTGAGGCCACTTGAAATTAAGGTTTCAGAAGTTCCATTTCTATTTTGTGGTAATCTAACTAAAGGAAGGGTGCAAATTCCTCAAAAAGACTATATATTATATTATTACTTTTATTGTCATGACTAATAAATAAACCACTAGTGACTATTAAGACAGACGGACCGGCAATTATTTACTTAGTAACAGGACTTTACCCTTTGGGTACGGAACCCTAAAAAAGACAATGTACATGAGTTAATTTGTCTTAAATTACTATTTGGGTAGATTTTTTGATGATGGTAGATATTTTTATGACTAATAATAAAGCACTACTGACTATATCAATTTAAATATAATGTTTAGTAAAATGTAGTGTTTCTGGTTTTTAACAATTCATAAAAGAACGTACTGTTGAAATGATATTAGGTATTATATCCCCTAATGTTTTATTGTAAACAATTAATTAAAAACATATAATCGCGTAATAATAATTACTTCCTAAACATTGTATTAAAAATCAGGGTCTATCGAATGTTATCAACAACACAAAATGTATTTTAATTATTTTGTGCGCCGAGTGTCGCCTATAAAGGAAGTGTTGAGTCTACAAAGGAAATAAATAAATATCATAAATCATGAAAGAAATCAGACAGAAACCACGTGGTGATATGTACTCAAACTTCCTGCTCCTCATGGCTGACATCGACAGGTAGTCAGAGTTTGACATGACGAAAAGGAAAACTGAAACTACGCGTGTCAACTCCTAGTCACGGCTGGAGTTTAGTCCATGAGTACTACCAACGTGATCCTGAAGTGGGAGGTATACCTTTACACGTAAGCGCGGTAAAGCATTAAACTGATTGGTGTTAAATACATGAAATTAGATTTGTTATGGTGGTGCAGACTTTATTTCTTCTCCTGCTAATATTATAAGTGTGAATGATTGTATGTTTGTGTTATTCTTTCACGTAAAATTATAGGATATGTTTGAATGAATTTTGGCACACACATAGATTAACAAAAATACTTTTGTCCAGCAAATAATTAATGGTTTACTTATGATTTAATGCCGGCAAAACCATGGGATATAGTTAATAAATAAATATTTACAGATCCTTTTCTGGTGTTAAACCCGTAGGGGTTTCAATGGTTCGCAAAAGTACATCTACAAATTGTAGTTTCGATATCGCTGACCATCAGTCATCATCATTATCATCAGTATCTCGATTAGTCAAATCTACTAACAAATTGTGACCAATTCGTAGTCAGTCAGGTCCACTCTCCAAAGTGAAAATTTCCTTACAGCAAGCGTAACGGAGTCATGTAATTCTATATCACCTCTTCAATTTGTGACAAACTGAAAAGGTGATGTAAGTCTATTGACCGCAAATAATTCTTATTTTTTACTGTCATTATGTAAGAATTCGATGAAATAAACTAAATAGCTTTGTGGTTAAGTGAACTAACTTTGCATTTATATTATAATGTTGTAAGCTTTTCTTATATAATTATAAGTATTATACAGTTATCTTATTGTAATATAAAATAGGTTAGATAATAGCCAATTTTATTTTACGACGTAGTTTCCCTCTACCTCGATGCATTTAGTCCAGCGCTTCTCCAATGCCGTTACACAAGTTTGATAAAATGTTTTCTCTTCATCAAATTGTCGTCTGTGGCGACAATAACTTCATCATCTGATGAAAATCTTCGGCCACGTAATCATTTCTTGAGATTCGGCAATAAGTGTCATTCATGGAGTTTGTCAATTGTAACCCTTTACGAGTGCATAGGTGCATTGTCATGGTGGAATATAACTTTCTTTTCAGCTAAATGAGGTCGTTTCTTTCGGATTTCATCGCAGCTCTGTCTCCCACGTTTAAAATTAGTTACCCAGGTGTGTACTCAATGCAGGAGCAGTATTTGATAAAACACTTATAGCTTGTCTTAAATCTGGGTTGCTGTTTTCCCTTTTAAAACGTGAAATTTTATCACCGCGCGAATATAGTTTCTTTCCATTGTTGAAAAAATTACGGTAGAGAAAGTCACACAATTTCTATCATTTCGAATAAATTCAAATTTGGCGTTCTATTTTCGAAAATATGATAGAATATAATGTAACAAATTATGTTTGCCTATCTTTTTTTAAGTTCGTCGTTTCGGCCAGTTATCATACAGCCTGGGGATAATAATAATAATGTCGCATAACGTAAAGAATAATAGTAACAATAAATGTTATTTGATGCTGTAACTTATATGCGAAAAAGATAGTGCGCTTAGTATTAGTAGATAAGTAGTTATATATTTAAAACTATTGTCTTACAAGTCTACAATATTAAAATATGTTAGTTAGTACAGAGATATTTTCAGTTTTTTTTGGGTACTAAGAAAGGAGATTAAATATTTATAATTATTAAATAAACAGCCTGCGGTATGAAGAAATATGAGAAGTAATCTTCATACTTGTGACCTGCAATAATTGATACTCGTATAGTCAACAAGCCACGTAACAACATTATACCGAGCACCAAGATCTCTCTTGTCAACCAAACTTTCATGAACACGTGAAAGTTTATTGAGAGAATGCAGTCAACAAGATTTGCTTTAAGAATGATGGCAGAATGAACGATCCTGAGATAAAATACCATTTCTGCATTGTAGCCGAATTGAGTTGATAGTGTATGTCACTCATATAATTATTAACAAATAAGTGAGTGAGTTGTACCACAGAGTAAATCTGTCTATGCTTGCTTGTATCCTGCAGTTTGTGTGAGTCCGGTGGCCCAATAGCAGGATAAAGTTTTTGCATAATTGCGTGGGTGGTCCCCTCTAATGGACCACTCCAAACTCACAAACCACAAAAAGTGCATCAGCATGGCCCTCAATTTTCGGTGGTATTTTGTGAGCAAGAGGTACCGGCTCAGGTGGTGGCTCAATTTGGCAGTAATGCAGTAGGTACCACCTCTTATTATGTATGAACCGTTTGCAACACTTGTGCAATAAGGTTAACAATGACACAGGTACGCTACACGCCCACTCGCTTCTTCTGATGAAACTACACGAAATGCCACGAAGATCAAGAGATTTAATATTATAATATCTAAAAGGGATCGTATGGTTTAAATCACGATGAACTTAGCTCACGCAAGGCAGACATTTACTAAATAAACATTATGAAGGTATCATACGTGACTTAGGTCTCAGCGGCATTCATCTTTTCTTGCACAATTTCCTGACATTGCACGAAATTTCTTAGCCAATTTTGGTGCAATTCAAGTGTCACGTGATATAAATTATATCGATGGTATGATATACGTTTAGCTGTAGAAGTTTTATAACGAGCGGTGACCTCAGCTTATAAATTACTAGTCTCGGCCCGCGGCTTTGATCGCGTATAGTCTGTGCCAGAAATGTGACTAACATACTTCACAACTCATAAACCTTCGCGTTTATACAATATTAGTACACACACGTCATAATAAAATTAATTTAGTAGTGTTAATCTATGTGAAGCCGGGACGGACTGCTAGTATCGAATAATTTGCAGAGAACAATTCATCCTGTACGGGATAAATTTGTACTAGTCGGCCGTCAGAGAAGCTTTCACATTTATACAACATGCTTTTATTAATTTCGAAACCTATAAAACATTTTTAAAGTATTTTTTAATTTCAGATAGTATGCACAAGTTCAGTTGACAGATGTTTATCGATAATAATTTTCTTAACCATTGATTTTCCATATTTCTCTTAATCCAATGATTTATACGTTATATTTTTCTGCACATCTACGGCTGAAACTCTTCACAATGTCGGACGCTGTCGTCCGACAGCAGTAATGAGACTACTGACTACAATTTGTTACGTGTAGCTGTCTACATACAGTCACTGGCATTAAAGTGGCTTATGGTATTTTTATATAGTTCCTGATATCGTTCAGAAATCGTCCTGCATTAAATAACATTATACGATCATTCCCAGCATGGTACAAACCTTGTCAAGACGGTGGGGCTCGGTTGCCTGGGGTACACCTAGAAGCCAATTGATCCGATGGGGCTGCTCTTTGTACTCTTTGTACCCCTCTTATAAGAAGACTAAAGTGCTGGTGGAGGTCATTTTCCGCATTGGGCAAGGGGCTAGTATGGGAACCTCACCCCATTGCACAGTTCTAAAGTTGGCGGGGTTATCCTGTAGTGCCGGACAAACCCATGTGGAGGTGATGTCGTTCCAGTAGCTAGCCGTTGAGATGGCCTGAATATTTTTAGTCCTAGGGCATCCCACCTGCAGGTGTTGCTCTTCGTAACTCTTACAAGAACAGGAGTATAAGGAGCAGTAGGAACAGGTGCTCTTTGTATCCCTCTTATAATAGGACACTGGGCAAACTATTTCTAATGTTGGTTGGTGGCGGCGAAATGTGGTCGAATGTTTTTGGACACTTCGAATGTCCATTCTAATAATATATATATATAATCATAATGCATAATCATTCTAATAATCGAATGATTATGCATTGCTCTGCACTGGTCATGAAACGCAACAGGATAACCACCACTATTTTATTTGTATTACGTAAGAGATTAGTACTTAACTGCATTCATTTATACATACCAGTGTTCGTCTAGGGATAGAAATTCGATCTCAATTATAAAGTTTTTTTGTAAATAGAAAAAAACTAAATGTCATGGTTACGTCATAATGTGACTGACAGTGGCATAATTTGTATATTACTTGAGTCTAAAAATTGTGAGCGTGCCGTAGAGTGTGTATAACCATACATTATTTAATTGAAATAACAAAATTGAATGCTATTAGAATGTCAGCTTTTTTGTACATCTTTTCCATAATATCGTACATTCGCGCAATTCTTTAAAAAGGGGATGGGATTTTTTTTCTTCATGTATATTGTAGTATAGATAAATAATGGAGCAGATAAATATAATGGCTGTTTTAAATACAAAAATATAATAAAATTAACTACCAGATAACAGAAATAAGTTCAATTTTAATTTACTTCCTAAAACTGCTTCCCGTAAAACAAGTTCTTAACAACACTACAAAAAACAAATTTTTTTATTGTTTTTGTAATGTATCATTATATGTTATAACAAATTGTTAATTCATAAAAATAAAAAAAAATTATGTCTTGTAAAAACTTATTCCCAAACTTGACAGAATCAGCAATGGAATAAGATAATAATCATCCATGTATAACCTGTTTCTGGGATCTATGAGTTTCGGTAGAGTCAGGTGTTGTATTTGGAATTCAAACCGTAAATGGCTAAGGCCCTGGTCCCGAAGGTTTTTTACCGGTACATATTGCTAAAGGTGGATCTGGCTAACTAGATATTACAGTATGTATTCAGTTATTAACATAATGCCATATAAGGTATCACATTAATGCAATCTATAAGGAGCAACTCCTGAGTGTTCACTCTGCTTAGTAGAGTTTATCGATATCTGTATATATAAAGGCGACATTACTCACTGAAAATATAATATAACACCTACAAACAAGAAATTTGACAGGTTCCTTTTAGGGTGTAATCCGATTAAAATAAAAAAAATCGACTGTCTCCTCCCTAAAAGAGCGGCTTTTCCAAACATGTAGTGTTTTAATAGTATTTTAATATCCCACCTGGTCGAAGATCGACCAACTCTCCGAGCCATATTCCGCCACATTACTCCAGATATAGATTCTTCATGTTGGACTTGGCTCTTGTATTTTCACATCCGTTCTGGTTGCATTATGTCAATGGCAATGTCTGTTATCTATAGTTCATTGACTTTACATTTAATACAACTACCTACTTATGCTATTTATACATAACAATGTAGATTGTAGTGTAATAAATTACGAGCTTAGCCTGGGTTAAGTTGGCAGTGGCGGGTTAAAGTTATCTATTAAAGATTCTCACAGAGAATCTCAAACATTTTTATTTACATAAATTGAAATGTTAACCCTCTCAATATTCTATTTTATTTTATTCTATAAATACGTGTCAAGTAAGGTCATCATCATCAATCACGTCAAGTGTCTTTATAGTTTGTTTTAGGGAAGTAGAGATCGCCATTGCCTCTGGTCACCAACGCCATTGGTTTAGAAAATAAACATTAATAAGTAATTTGAAAATTCAAAACAATTAATTATTATAATCTAAGCATAAAAAGATTTTGTTTAAACCTTTGTTCCTACGCTTAAAGTAAAAGCTTTAGGTAGGAACAAAAAAAAATAAGGACAAAAGTCAAAGAAGTTAACAAGTTTTGCTCGCTTATGTGACAGCGGCATGATGTGACCATGCCAAAGTTTACATTTCGAATATACAGTTGCGGTGATATTGCGTCGATAAGTCGACGAAGCGGACCTGTTACCCATTGTCACGGGTCCGGTTTGAGTCTTTCCTTTAACACTGGAGGGTACATTTTTTTATAGTATCAGGGGACAAACGAGCAACTCATGTTGTTGTTGTTGGGTCTTTTAATGTCTAAAACACTCGTATACATTCCCCAATTGTTATGCAATCGTGTTATCTTCCCTATTTCCCATCTTCCAATGGATCGTCAGAAACTGACAAACTGTAAGAAACGCCTGCAACGCAGCATGACACTTCTTTTTACTTTATTTTAAGTAGTTGGAAACTTTATGTAACCTGTAATAAGACTAGAATACGCAAAAACCCACCAGGCATCATTAATACGTGAGGTTTTCTCACGGCACCATATCAACAAAGGTTGGAGTCGATCTTAATGCATACCGTTCACGTAAGAGGCGAGGCGCACTTCGCAAATGTGCACCATAATTTTACCATAGACGTTTTTGGATGTCTCCATAAATGTAGATCATTGTGTATAAATTTGTCTCTCCGGTTGCTCAATACTTGTTTTTCTTCAAAGCTTTCTTTGTTATGATAATAGAACTCTCGTTCGTCATGCATAACGCATTCGCAAGAGGTTTATCGCTTTTGACAAGAGTCTTAGGTAACAAAGTTCAAATTATGTAGAGAACAACTCTACACAACTTACTCCA
This sequence comes from Eumaeus atala, assembly GCA_017140195.1. Classification (NCBI taxonomy): domain Eukaryota; kingdom Metazoa; phylum Arthropoda; class Insecta; order Lepidoptera; family Lycaenidae; genus Eumaeus; species Eumaeus atala. Next base: position 598,687 of record JAFELO010001091.1, on the reverse strand, counting down.
GTGTCGGAGGCAGGCAGGATATTGTTTAGTTATAAGTTAAGATGAGATTGTTATGGTGATGGTGTAATATTAAGTTTAGGTTACGATGAGACCACCCCATGTGACAAAGGTCCCTAAATAAAAAGAGGTAAAAAAAAACTCGACGCAACTTATGTAGAACGATTTAAATAACTTAAGAATTGGCGTATCTCAATATCTAGTTTGTTTTTACTTCTTACATTTAATGTGTTATATTTAAGTTATTAGGTAAATTGCTATGTAACATATAGTAAAACAGTAGAAAATTGTTTGTACATAAAAAATGTTTTAAAATTTACAGTAGAGCGATGAAGAAACAGTAGTAGAGAAAAAAATGAAAAAAAAAATCTGTTAGTTGCTGTTGATGTCACACTAATCTCCTGAACTAATAGACGGATATCAATAACACTTTGTTGTATAAGCCAGTATGGTGTAATATACCTGGGGAACATCTAGGCTGTATTTTGTTTTGAAATCTGCATTATCTACAGTACGCGAATGAAGTCGCGGTCACCAGCTGGCTTAAAAATAAATTCACCTAAACATTCATAGCTGAGACTTTGTCAGTGTAAAGGTTTTCCATATTCATATACTAACTTAGTAGGGCCCCATTATAGTCTTTTGGAGGTCGAAGTTTCAAACAGAAAGTACCCTGTGTTTGAATTTTAATATTTAAATACGTGCATACCTGATTTCTTTCAGACGATCTCCGTGCAGTAGCCGGTCCGGGATAGATGCGAGTAGCAGGGTATCGGTCGTCTTGGCATTCATTGAAAGAGGCTTATGTCCAGCAGTGAACCGATAAGGACTGATAATGAATGAATGAATTTCATTCAAATCGGTACAGCGGTTAACCGTGAGAGCGTAACAGACAGACTTTCATTTATAATATTAGTATGGAAATATAGGTAGTCATCATAAAGTTATATCTTGGTTGTTATAGATGATGATTTTTATAGCATTTTGGGCCAAATAATAAATCGCCATGTTTTGGTGACTACCGGCGTCCGTACACCCCTCGTAAAGGCTAGGTAGATTGTTTGTCTACCACCACACTCACTGGTCACAGGCAATGCGACGGCATGGTTTACTTAACACTGGTTTTATGTGAGTGAGATGCACCACCTGGTCGTGTCGGCCTGACGCGACTGCTTTTTGTGAAATCCTTTATTTTAAACATATTTTTGATTTAATGATTTAATGATTAACGCGAAAGTTACACACTGCAAAAAAAATATTTTACTATAAAATCCACTAAATTAGTTTTATTACCATATTTTACATCTTGCACAATAAGTTGAAAATAATAATAATAAATGTTAATATTTCACTTTCTTTGGTAACCTGACTAGTAACTAAGCCATTATTGGCGAAGGTCGAAGATCGGATAATTCCGCAACTTTACTGTAATTCCATGGGGTTTGGCACTCAAGACTATCAGGTCGTGAACATCTTGTTGGCAAACACTTTGGCAGTAGCCAATTCGCACTAATAGGGCTCGTTTCAACATACGTCTCCAAAAAAAAATGTCAAGTAAATAAAAATAGCATCGCGAACCAACGATCACCCGAAAAAATAAGGAAACAAATTACTTATTATTGTTACAACTGTTGGTATGTGAAGACATTACTACATCGTGTTCTATTAAAATAACCATACAAGCTGGCGCAATAAAATGATGACAATTTTATGGTGACCGTGGATCAAAAAGGATAGCAAAAGAACAATTGACAAATATTTGAGTATACTTACTGTACGGTACTTTGATGAATTGCTCTCGTTACGACATTTAGATTGTTTTTGTGGTTACGAACTTATTTCACGCTTAATAAATTGCGAATAACTTAACAAACGAGATTATTTTGATTGTCACGGCTATGATGAAACAAAAAATAGGTGAACAGTTCTGCAAGATTTTTAGTATAGTCAAATTGTTCTCAACCTCTGACTTTTACTACTTCCTCTTTGATCTGAATTTCAAGATTATTATTTCCTATTGTCCTAAAAAATCTCTTATAGAATGTAAACAAAACTATGAATTAATGCGTTATTGATGAAGTATGTGTTTTATATAGTACCTTACCATCACTTACCCCTTTGTTATATACGAACCAAGACTAAAACCAAAATAAAGGAGTTATGAAATCCACTTGCTAAAATTAATTACTATTACACCATAAATTAATTATTATTTGACTTAAATGTCCACAGGCTGTTGTATTTTCCACATCCTTTTGTAATCTTATACTCATCTGCATATTACCTCCCAGGTATTTAAAAAAATCTGGCTTCAAGACAATGTCCTGCGGATAATATCTATCAATTGACGGTAAATTATTTGCACTTGATCTTCGTAACGCTCAGTGAGGCCGGCACATTCCAATTTTGCCACACACCAATAGTCAAAAAGAAGGTCAAATCAGCTACTGACGTGTGGATGAAACCAAAGGTCTCTTTCTTTATCGAGTTTTTCTTTGAAGTGTTGACAATTGGCTTAACCGTAACAGAATTGCTTAAAAGGCTTAATGTTATTCTGGTGACGGAGTAATGGACCGGTTCCCCGCCTACACCGACTGACGTAGTAGCTACGGACCCTCTATAACTATGTTACAAGGGGGTGTATAAATAGCAATCATGTTAAAAACCATCGATAGCGCGATGTAGAATCAAGATTTCTTCACAACTTCCCTCAATAATATAGAGAATATTTTATTGATTTGCGAACGGAACGGATATTGCATTCGTGTTTTTTTTTGTTTGTGTTAATTTTATTTAATGTGCCTTGGCCTATAAATAAGTTTATTATATTTAAAGGTTTAATACGTATTGTATATGTGAGTAAAAGGGACATGTTACACAGGGTTTTCAGACATGCGCAATGCAATTCGTTTGCAGACTCTATAATCTCTACCATTCAATGAGTAAAACAAAAGAAATCTGATTAATAGAAAAGAGTGATTGAATTAAATGTAACTTATTTTTAATTTATCAATTAAAAAAGTTACTTCAAAATCAAATAATAAAATAAGACAAAATATAACGTGATAAAGTAAAAATTTTGCATAGCTGATATAGGATAGGTGGCGCTACAGAAGGACATCAGCTGTTTCCAAATATCTTTCTTTTCATCTAGCATGACTTTCTATTGCTTACATCTCTCGTTAAATTGATATTTACAATGAAAAAATTATCGGCTGCAATTGATATATTGAAAGATACTATAAAGATATTTCCAACCCTGCAAAGCTATATTATTGGCGTCGGTAGTCGTAAAAAGGCTCCGATTTTCGAAGCATGGAAAATTAACGCTAAACCTTGCATGCATTGTAAGAGATAGCATCATGCTGTATTGCACACGTAATTACAAAATATATAACTACTTTACTATGTAAAGGATCTCCTACGAATGTCAAATGTGACAGAATATAAGTAGTAACTTTCGTTGCAATGCAACACTCGTCTGTTCCAGTCCAATGCTCTATAGATATTTACTGTTGCTACAAAGGCTTTCTCGGGAAACACTCTCGCCTTTAAACATCTTCAGAAATAATAGAAGTTAAAAACAAATAATTGAGATTGCAATGTTTGATTAACGTTCTAATTTTATATGTCGAAAGCTAAGCAACAATTTATTTATTTCACTTAAGTAATATTGCATGTTTAATTCGAAGCACATAATCGTATTAATACTAATTAATGATATCCAGCAGTAGATTGCAACACCTCAGATAAGATAAATAGACATTTAACGATCCAACAAGAGATCGACCTTGGTCTATATCGCCTTCTTTTTGAATATCGCCTACTGGAACAGTCGCGGAGATTAAAACCTGCTTTTGTTTCAGCGTAAATACTCGTAACAAAAGTAATAAATATTCGTGACAGTAAAGTGTTTAAAAAGTGCAAAAAACCCAATGTATTTGGAAACTTTCCAAGAATCATTTCAGAAGGGCTATTACGAAGATGGTTATATATATATATAATATCTATACATTTATTAATATAGCCTGAACTTTACAAAGATTCACAACCTTTTGTTTTCTGTTTTCATCTGTTTTTTTATGGCTTATCACAAAAATAATTTGCATTGAATAATATTCTAATGAATCATCAGATGCCAAATTTAAATTTCACGTATATTGCATGTTATATTATTTAACAACTTATTTCTTACTAGCTGAAAACCTAAGCAACAAAAAGACATTCAAAAAATTTCATGCTCGGTAGTTCATTCAATTAATTCAAATTTTAACCGGTGGCCAATGTTGAGAGTAACAAAAAAGTATAGTCGTAAAAACAGTATTCATTAAGATTTAAAGACTTTGATATGTAGTTTACAATTATACTTTTACAGCAGGGACATATCTTTAACGATCAATTATACACCAGTACCCGCGTATTGCAACATTACTCGCTAATTATAAGTAACATATAGTTTATGAACGGTCAAGAATTTGAAATAACGCCCTGATACATATAATGTTTATTACTCAATCACTAAGCAATACTCGAATGTTAGATACATTGCTTAGAATATGTTGAATATATTTATTGTGTTACTGTAAACACATATCCCTGCACATATCGTTTTTAATAACGATTTGTTCCCAGATTATGCCAATTTATTTACGGCACTCTTACACATATGCGCAGATGTAACTGGATTACTTAATTTGCCGTGTCCCATATAATCATGTTCGAATGCAGCTCGTGAGATTTTTTGAATTCTCTGGCAGTGAAATCAGCAGCAGTACGGAATCAGAATGCTTCTGCGCCTTATCCTAAGCAGCTGGAGATTGAAAATACTGGACACAGCTGGAGATAAAAATATACCGATGATGAATGTGAAAACCTATCATTATGTTCATGGGCGGGAACTTGTTTTTTTTCGGACCTGAACTGTGAAAGCAAAGAAAAGTCCAATAAAGTCTCATCGAATTGCTAAACTTGTCGTACGTAGTGATTTGTCCACGCATCATGGACGTGTTGACGGCCTAGCGTTGTCACGTCGACCTGGGCTCAACAGGGTGGAGGACAAACATAAGTTTAAACCGTACTAGCGACATAATTTAAATCATTGTCAAAATGATTGTGTGTCAATAGCGATACGTTACAAGAGTTTACTCCATAAGGTCGAATATGATTCAGGAGTGAAAGGCGCTAATGCGGTAAAGTGTTACTTTGAATTTTTTTCAAAAGATTTTACTTCTACTATTTTTTTACACCAGAATCGTTAACATCGTTTCGAGAAATATCTTATAGTTTAACAAGTTATAATTAATAATTTTCTTGTAACAAATTATTTGAATTAATAACTCTAGAGTTATTATAGTTAGACACATGAACGTACCTACTGCAAATATGTTTTTTATTGAAAGATAAAAACGGCAACACTAAACGTTAATACTTCAAAGCAATACTGACCCAGATATAAATTAAAACAGGCTCCCGCAACATACAACAGATAATGAGAGGTCTAAATGCCGCCAAGTTACCATATGTACAAATAAATTCAACTCAAACGTACCTGTTTCATGTCGAAATCTATAAAGTAGCTAGCCGAATTATTTTGTAGGATGTAACACGCATAAAAACTGTGAAGAACCGTTGCATTTGTTTGCGAAAACGAGCGTTGCATTCTCAATTCGTAGAGTTCCGATCTTTTATCACTTGCACAACGGAATTTGTAAATAGCCACGTTTGTCTCGCCTCGTAATCGATGTCAATACTTCACGGTTATTGATTTAGGAGCATCGTTTTTGGTTAACGAATGTTTCGACATATCGATAATTGTTTGCAAAGTTTTGAACATTTTACTCATGCCATCACCGTCATTCATGTCTTTTTTCGGGGTGACGAATGCCGACGGATATATACTAAACCCTAAACTATTAGCAGGGCTAAGTGAGGCGTTCGTGTGCCTCCTGGGAGAAAACGCATATGATTGGTTAGGGCCAGTATCTAACTGTGTTAATTTCAGTATGATCGAGGGAGCCGGCAGCTCTCCGCTCTATATCGAGTGGATAGGCAAATTTGGTATGTGCGTGTTTTAGGATAAAGGTGTGCTCATGTAGATTGGGCTGGTACAATGAGGTTCTCCCTTCCGGTAGACAAGCTAACTCGCGTACGAAGAAATTGATTTAAGACCGATTGTTTATTTTTGTTGACAATCGAGACATCTCAAAGTCTTTCAGTGTACGGATAAGGACGTCAGGAACAGGCAAATGCGGAATCCTTTATCCGGACACTGGCACATCAGACGAATCCCCTGCTACTCGCGGCCATGAATAGCCGTAAAATCTTGTTAAATTTCCAAAAATATATCGTCATTTAAATCTCGTTTCGATTTCATGTCTACTCCATAACTTTATCGGCTCTCTCGGTGCCGATCTTCGGTGCACGTCTCCGACCCACTGCAACAGTCGCCATTATATAATTTTATTAAATTGTCGAAAGAGTGTAAAAAATATACATTTTATTGAAGTAAAACTAACTCCAATAGCCAAAAAAAATTGATTTATTTCTTTGAACAAAAGCTTACAGTGTTTGGAGATAACCCTTTAAGTAAATAAATACTGTAGTCGGATTCTACGCTCTTCCACAGTTCATAAACACTTAATTAAGTTGTGGTACATAAAACAATAAATAATAATAACTATAGACTAAAAACCTTTTTATGAATAAAATATATCATACGAGGACAAATGACAAAACAGAGACATTCGATGATAACAGACGCCCATGTTAATGGGCGACGGTAGTCCACATATTAATATTAATATCCCTCCTTCACCCCTTCCCCCAGTAGGCCACCGGCGACAACCGTAAGAAACGCAACATCATAGCTATAATTTTTAATGCGATATGTGTGAGATGACGGTGCCCCGATCGTGCCGGCCAAATTTGAATGCAATACAACATGGCATATATTAGAATAATATCAGTGGAAGAATATCATTACATAATAATATGTATGCCACAATTTGAGGAGCCGACATAATGACAGGTATACCTCAATGGCCGCTCTCGCGCAACATTGTAGTACAACGAGAGATGAGATTACGATTGCCCTTAAACCCTGCGTACATCGACAACATCGCTGGCCTAGTGGCGACGAACTCGGATATCATTATTATTGGTATTATATGTATCAGGTTTAAAAACTAGGTCTTCGCAAGTATATAGTTCTATGGTACGGCACAACGAAATTAGTATTAAAACGCAATTTCAAATTAAAACAACAAAGTAAAGGCTTTGGAATCTACATATCATTTGTAACTTTGTACAAAAAAATAATGTTTTTTGAATTTGCGTAAAAATCTGCCTTTTTATCTTTTTTATATATTTACTCTTTGCTCGTCGCCGTTAGCACTCGCATTGTCAAGATGAATCTAACGACACCCCGTAATTGAATAAGCTACTTAAAGTGACACTATAGATATACACATAAATCCTTGAGAATCCGTTAAAGACTTTCAGGAGGTAATATAGAAATGTACATATATACATTATACCCTTTGCATACATATATACATAATATGTATGTATATACATTTCTAGGTGCCCTCCTTCTGGCGCAGTCAGGTAAAAATAAGAATGACGGCATATAACATTCAAGAACGATGTAAAACTAAAGTAACTGTTACTTCTTCATTGACTTTTATCTGTGATGCACAAAATTATGTAAACTCATAAAAAGTATAATATATTAAATATATTTAATTTTGTATCAATTTAATTTCAAATCTAATTGAAATTATAACAAGGCTAATCATAAAATTTGTTCATTATTATAATTTTTCTTTTCAATAATCATTAAATAGAATGTGAATTAAATTATTGCATTTAATTAGATATTTTCAATTACTTTCAAGTATGTAAAATTTACGTACACCAATTTTTTTTGATTTACGAATATATTGACCATACGGATCTTAGACGTTTTTAAATGGACTTGAATCTTAGCGATTTTTAACAGAGATACATAACGGTCATGGTAAGGGGTGCCATACATAGTGTAAGAGACTTTAGAGTTTCACTAACATAAAAGTACGTGTACACACGGAAATACACAAGTCTGCGCTGACATCACATCGCTTGCGTTAAACTTATTTTAAATATTTAATTCTAAAATAATTTGTATAGCAAATTAATATTATTACTTGGATAGTAATAATGATGACTTTTAATGTTTGTTCCTTATTAAAAATGTCAAAGCTTTCGGTAAATCCCCACACAATTCAGCAATCTCCATGGGTGCTTGGAGCAGTCGCTCTATAAAATTACTAGGGTTTCCTCTTGCTGATATATCATGGAGGTGACAGTGGACACTCCACCACGACGACGGTAGGCAGTCGTAGTGGTTTTAGACGGTAGAGCTGAGTTCGACACACCTTTTCAGTCCTCCCGGGGCCGATTGGACGGCGCCATAAAACATTTTCCGTGCAAAAACGAAAAATGTTCACTCAAAAACATAAATAAGACTATAAATTAAAATATAAAACATAAGTAGAACTTATAAGTTATAAGTGAGAGAGTGCCATGCTGTCAATAACCCTTTCTTCTTTCTAACAACTTGTAATGTCTTTTGACACCCTCACTCATGACATCCTTAATATGTTGGAGAAGGAATTTCCAAAAGGGCTTAGCCAGCGAACTTAGATTAGCAAATGAACTAAGAAGTCCAATATGACAGTAACATGTGGACAAGTTTCTCAGTCTCGCTTGTGAATACCGATTACAGTGGTTTCTTTCCACATTTATGGAAACATGCTTCCCGTGAAGAGGGCGTTCAATATGTACATTAGGAGGTTTATTAGAAGAAGAACAGTGGAAAGTCTGAGAACATTGTTTGTGGTCCTCTTGGTTCCGGGGTACCGTCAGGGACCGAGATCGAAGAGAGCGGTGCCCAACGTCTCGATGTATCTTCGCTACGTGACTGACAAGTTCTACAATGTCAGCTAGTAACTCAGCTTTTAATCACAAATAATTGAGCTTATTTTTAACACATAAACAGACTGTATATGCTCGTCACACCGTTCTTCTATAATTAGGGTTTCGTATTTCAAAAGGAAAAAAACGAAATTATTCCGTATTCTTCACTTAGTCGTCCGTCTGTCTGTCTGTTCTTAGAATTCTATACTTACTGTTACGTGGTATGTTAGCTTTAGTTATGTTAGCGTGTCGACCTACACTTCTTTTACCCCTACCCGATCTGCATATTTAGTATAATTTGAATACTAGAGATTCAAATTATACTAAGTATTTAAACTATTTGGGGATAGATAGACTAAAATATTTAAATAGTAAAAAAACTTTATTAGGTAAATATGAATTATGGCGAATCAATTATCGAAGCAGCTTTTAGCAAATATAACGGACTCCGAGGGCGAGATGAGAGTCGGAGTGCGTCGCGTCGGTGGTTGGGGAACGCCGAACATTTCGCTTTCGTGGAGGCTTCGTCAGGTCGCCGAGCTGATACCGGCGCAGTGCTATCACCGGCGCTGCACCTCGAACACGTGCTACTGCTGTACCGGACGAGAATGTCCGTCTCGTACTAGATACTTTACATCCCGTGCGTTCAGTGACAGTGTTAAACGATTTGTGCTGGACATTTATACAAAATGGTTTCAAGGTAAAAAATATATACATTAAATTAAAGAAATACTGAATAATAATAAATTAGTAATATTTATTTTATTTATTAGAATAACAGACAAATAGAGACATGAATTACATTGTCAACTGCGAGTGTCTGTGTGAAAACAATCAAAAAAGAAAATGTTAGAAATGAATGCCAGAAGGGAAATTATTATTGTTGTGGACGTTATTACATTTGTTTTGTATTATCCCTGTATAGAGTGTCGCACAATATACTCATCAGTAATATTCAATAACAGTAGTTGTTAATAAAGTGTAAACGCGTATGTTACACCATATTATGCGTTAAACTTTTTTGTATTTTACGTAGCGGCTACGAACAACTACACGGCTCGTAGCAGCGCTATTATTGATATGTTCTGAATATAATAACTTAATACATAAATATGTTTTTTTTTATATTATTATAATTGAGAAACATAAGAAAGTTAAGTAGAGTTCAAATTCTCCGCGCATAATCTTGAACGATTTCACTAAAACTAGTCAAATATAACGGTTATTGATGATTATACATATCTGTGTTATACATGAAATTTATAGCTATAGCTGTATTTAAACACAGCTGCTATCTATATGTGTCTATTGTTTGTTTATCTATTCTTATATTTCGATTTGGAAATGGGAAAAAAATACATGAGTAATGTCCATAACCTTTATTTAATCTTAATTTCATCATTACTATCATACGTCATATTTTGTATGCATATAGAAATAGTCCTCAGCGCCATACACTACACATATCCAGATGTTTATTACAATATGCATTTTCTGCTGTAACTATTAATCCGTGGTTTAGCCATTATCATAATATACACCTCTTGTTAATAAATGATAATATACATGGGTTGAATTCCATGTACACATAATGATATGTTATGCAGTGGGTGCGAATGGCGAGCATTCCACAAAGCCATCGAGAACATCAGGAAATTACTTGGGCCCCGACGAACTCTCTCATGTTAACATGTTATAATGACCATAACAATATACAAAATTAATCGTCCTTGATCATCCTTTTGTTAGACCTGACTTAAATTTGGTAGAATGCAGTTTATAGTAAATTATCACAGATATTTTTAGGTATTGACTATCTGTGTAAATTGACAGGAACGTGGCACATGTTATTCATTAATCAGGTACAAAATATAAAACTTAGCCTCGGCTGGTTTCAATATAAATTGGCGTCAGTAACTCGAGAGCCACTTACCACCAGGTGTTTCGCTGTTCCTTTGACTTGACATTTTTAAAAATCTTTTTAGTAAATAGAGATCTGAGTGAGGGGTAGTGCCATGCTACATTGCAGCCGGAAATGGTCGGTACGATCGGTGAGGTATATACCGCTGTAAGGTTAATACTATGCTGTCTCTTGATGTTTATGAGTACGAGTAGGGTCCGGTGGCCCATTAGACTTAATGACTACAATGGGCTACCGGCTCCTCACAAACGGGTACGTAAAGGAGGAAAGGAGAAGGAGAGCGACGCATCTGTATGAATGATGTGGATGTCTATGGGCATCGATAGTCGTGAAAATGCTCTGAAATCTCGTTTGCCCACTTATATGAGTACTGTAAAAAAAACTCTATAGGAGTGGCGGCGGCAAACATAAGTGAACTGGTATACCTTTGCCTCGATTGACATTCGAATCCAGCGCCCTTGTGCTCGACCTGACTGCTTTCGCCACTCGCCCAATGGGGTCAATAAAAACTGGCTATTCAATTTGAATTTTTTGTGCGGTCTAAAACAATGTCTCTTGTGACGTGGTATCGTGATAAAATCACAACTGATTACATAATCTCAACGTTCGTTAGAAAAAAATGTAACAAAAATTATTCAAAAAAACAATTTTAAGCTTTATCTTGGAGACGTTAGGATAGTTTTAGAATACACACAAATTCATACACTTATTTCAACTTTGACACGCAGATCTAATATTACCGCTTTCACTCTCCGTTGAAACTGTGAACTAGTTTGTTACCTTTATCTGATTCCTTCTAAGATGTTCATTTTTTTTATTTTACTGTATAAATACTTTTACTTTAATCTCCACAAATTTTAGTGATAGCTCCACTTTGTAGTATACAATTTTTTACTAATGAACTTGAATAATAAAGTACTAATTATGATTTTTATGGTGACACTGGAAACGCAATTACGCACCACTATCGGCCCTGTGTGGGGTCGGTGGTAGCACATAGAGGTACCTAATACCCTTCAAACCACTGCGAGTGCCACCACCGCCTTTGACGAGGTGCCCCGGACCTATAAGTCAGCAGGGCCCCTCCACGGTCAGTCCATCCATCGGGGTAAACAAGGGGCCGCCTCCACATCAGAGGGATTGCCCCGCACCACACGACAACCCCGCTAACTTTGTAACAGTGTTTCAATGTTCCATTCTCGTCCCTTGCCCCGTGCGCAATGCCCCGTATTCACCCCGGCTACCGAGCCGACAAGGCTTAAACCATCTTGGGGATTATCATGGAGTTTGAACAAGTAACTAAGTGTACAAATAGCATTATCACACATAATTAGAACATATATATTATTATCGACCTTAGACACTATACACTAATGATTTAACAAATTATTACGGAACTCGTATGAAATTCGAATATAGCATATTATTTATCTATGCTTATTACAAAACAAAGCCCCCTTAAAGCTGTGTCTCTGTATGTGATCGATTTTCACAGTAAACATACTGAATTGATATTCATGCGATTTAGACCCATGGATAAAGTGATTACCGACGAAGGTTTTAGTTTTTTTTTTTTATTAATTTTTAATATTATTAACGGCTGAATCCGGGGCGGATTGGTAGTAGATATTCTAGAGAACTTCCATTACAAACTCCTGATACGTTTATCGCATGAGAGTACAAATTGAATGTTAGTTACAGAGGAAACGTTTAAGATAAGAAAATGATATCCGTGCAGTATATGTACTGGTTTAGGTTGCATACGAGTCCCCCCCCACGGTTCAAGCCTTGTCGTGACGGTGGGGCTCAGTAGCCTGGAGTTATCCGAGACACCTTGGGTGAAACCAATTTCACTGAGGAGGTGGATGCTCTTTGTACCCCTCTTATAGGAAGAGGGACTAAAGAGCAGGAGGAGGGGGCGCTCTTTGTAATCCTCTTAGAAGAAGAGGGGACAAAAGAAAAAAAACGAGGCGTCGGTATAGGGCACGGGGCTAGGGGTGAAGATAGGAGACACAGCCCATTGCTCTGTCCCAAAGTAGGTGGGGTTGTCGTGTAGTGTGGGACTACCCCATCTGTGGAGGTGGCGTCGGTCACTTTGAGGGCTGACTAGCCGTCGAGGCGCCCTGATGATTTGTAGTTCCGGGGCACCTCACCAAAGACGGCACTGATGGTACTCGCGGTGGTGTTTGTGGGTACTCAGCACTATCATGTCTGACAGAAGTGGAGCTAAATCATCAGGAAATTCAAAACTACTTTTAGAAACCTCACAATCTGAGATTGAACATATTTACTACTAAACGGGACAGTGATAAAGGAAATGATGGTCAAGTGTGTGTTAATGATGAGTGGTTGGACTACTCTTACGGACCACATGTAAAGTAGAACTGTAAGAGATATGTAGGGTATAGCGATAATTTATTGAACAAAGTTTGAGGAAATCACTTCTAGATAGTTTAGTCATATGGACAGAATGAGTGAAAGTAGATTCACGATTGAAAGTTTTCAATTATTATTGATAAATTCATATATATCTATAGCGATAGAAGTGTGTCAGGACAGTATCAGGTTATAAAAGTAGTTAGTAGACATTCTCGGTTAAGTCTGTTAAATTACATCGAGTTTTCGTAGGAAATTAATCTACTCTTATATATCTATGCATCTATATTTTTTACTTAACATTGTAACACTGGCGAGTTTGTTTGGTTGAACGCGCTATTTTCAGGAACGAATTGCAATACTACACTGTTAGACAGTATCGACTAATAGAAGCAGAGATACGTGGATGAAGCCGCGGAGCGCTGCTAGTACACCATATAAGCCATTATAACTGTTTAAGAAAATCTATTGTAGATAAAGACGCTCGATGGAATTTATTGACCTCTGTCTTAAGAATTCGGTCAACGGTATTGGACAACAATGATGCAATGTATTTAAATATTATGATGAACATACTTATCATCAAATTTTAATAATATGATTTTAATAATATTACGATGAACATACTTATCATCAAATTTTAGTAATATGATTTTAATAATATTACGATGAACATACTTATCATCAAATTTTTGTAATATGGTTTTAATAATATTACGATGAACATACTTATCATCAAATTTAATAATATGATTTTAATAATATTATGATGAACATACTTAGCATCAAATTTTAATAATATGATTTTAATAATATTACGATGAACATACTTATCATCAAATTTTAATAATATGATTTTAATAATATTACGATGAACATACTTATCATCAAATTTTTGTAATATGATTTTAATAATATTACGATGAACATACTTATCATAAAATTTTAGTAATATGATCTTAATAATATTATGACGAACATACTTAGCATCAAATTTTAATAATATGATTTTAATAATATTACGATGAACATACTTATCATCAAATTTTAATAATATGATTTCAAGGTTCTATTACAGAGAGTTTTAAGCTTGCTATATACGTGCTAAAGCTTTTAAAAAGCAATAATTTAATATTATAAAAATTATCTATACCTTGTATGTCGATTGAAGTTGCTCAACTTCATATCATCATCATCATAAGAAACTTTGCTCCGTCCACTTGTGGACACGATATGCCTCGATTAATGAACACCAAGACGGCCAACACCTCGTCCTCGCATCTAAATCGGCGAACCTTTAACTTTAAAACTTTTACTTAACTTCACAATGCATCAGTTTAATAATAATAATAATAATGTCCATGGATTTACCACAGCACGTTAGCCTAACCCTGTGCTATGTACCGCAGGGGCTTGTGTTACAGGTACTAGATAAAGAATATATATTTAAAAGTTTTAGAAATGTTATATATTCAATAATTTTATTATAGCAATACATATATAAACATCCATAATCTAGACGGTATTCGAACCCGCGAGGTCTGGCGTAAAATGCGGATTAACCGCAACGTTACCAACTGTGCCAGTCGGCCGTCAGTTAACAACAAACAGACAAACAGTCAAACAGAGCACAACCTTTGCATTTCAGTGAAATGCAAAGGTTGTGCTCTGTTTCTTAGAGATCCGGGGCATCTTGAGTTTAAGCACCGACACCTCCACGCGCCCAGTGATCCCCAATCACATTCCGCCCAGGTTCTGTGGTGTGTGTTTGGCAGTGCCTAAATGCATTTTCCTGTGGAACGAAAACAAATAGTAAAAAAATGTAACAACACAAATGGAGTATCCAATCAGTAATTTCGCATTTGTCGTAAAATTTTCCTAAACAATACACGGTTTCATTTTCATTAAGTCGCATTACAAAGGGAAAAAATAGTTAAACTTGCGTACCTTTATTTTTGGCGCGGCAATAAAAAATAAATCCTTAATTAATTAATGACTATATGTCAGATGTAATATTTCAGACGTTGGTAACATCTAATTAATTATTATCAGATTGATTACATTCCTAAGAATTACGAGGCTCAAGGTTCAGCAGCTGTTGTAAGGTCAGGTGGTTACGAAATTCTGTATTACAAGTTAAGCTAATTTATACTCTCGGTAATATTAAGCACTCGCATATGTGGGGTAATCGACATCGATATATCATAAAGCTTTACACTTTCTTTTATTTAATTCTGTATGCTGATACATCAATATGTGCTAAGTGCCTGAGAGATAATGGAGATGGAGAAGTGGGAACGGAGCTCTGTAGCGTGGTCCTTATGGGATGACATTTTATAGGATGTTCACTAGTTAACTAAAACGGGCTAGTGATGTTGCTGAATCTAATATACTTGAATATCGTGAAATAATAAGTTTATCGTAATTAATCTTAATAATAAATCATTTGGTAAAATTTTCGTAGTTATATTTATAATTTAAAAACGGTGAACTGACGATTTTGGTCGATGCAGGCGCCTTGTGAATCATGCATTCCAACAGTCTTGTGGCCGATAGGTGGATGGTCGAATAAAATGTTATGGAGACGACAGAAATTTAAATCTAAGCCTCTATCAGCTTGTATACTGAGTAAACTAGAGCATCGTGACTACTACAGGGCCTAATATAGTGAGTATATCTTAAAATAGTCTATATCAATGATCAAGAGGCAAGAAAAAACCTAAAATGTGCAGCACTTTTGCTAGTGTTTGGTAAAGGTAATGCAGGGACTAGTTTTTTAATCACGCTTTACACACATTTTTACTAGCTCATAGCCTACTTTTTTTACGAAAAACTTTCAAAGTGCCATAAACTTGACTAGTTATACCACTTTGCGGACGAATTCTATACGAGGATTACACGCGTTACACCGTGTTACATTGTTTATTGATAAAAGTTTTATGTCAGCTCACTGTTGTTTCTAAGAGGCCATTCCATAAATTTGATCTCGCAGCGGAGAGCCGTGCACACAAAATAAATATCACAAGTATTGTCCTGTGCGTCGGAGCCTAGTCAGTTCCAGATAACGACACTTCTTATATTCATTCCAATTGCCCTGATATAAAAAGATATTTAAAGTGATTACTGGTTATGCAGATGAGCTGTTCTCCTTCACCTCTCACCTCTCCCCTCCAATGGGCGCACCACAACGCGGTGCAGCGTACCTCCCAGATCGTGCCAACTCAGTTTGGCAAACAGATTTTCCCCTATCATTTAAAACTCTTATTAGTTTTTTTACTCCGGTGTTAAGTTATGATATTAAACTCTGTGAATATCGCTATCTGGAAGAAGTCGATTAAATAATGTCATTTTGTAATCCCTTCATAACATATTAATAACTATCATATGTAATTTTTATTTTATTATTATATATATATCATGTTATGTATAGAATGATAATGAATTTACGTTAAACGATACACGAGACAGAGACGCCTTAATTACTAATAGTAATCTTTGGATTCTGTTGCGTGGTTTGTTTGAAATTGGCACACAACTTTAGAAAAGTAATCGGGTTGGGCCAAAATTTATAATCACAAAGGTGATTGTTTACTCTTTGGCGCATGGATGGATCATTATGTATGGGCGGTTTGATAGCCAGAGACGTAAAGAGTCTGGCGTGCGTGGCAATTTATTTGGGTTAGTACCGTAAAGAAGGTGTAAGTAGGTATTACGTTGGTTTATATGATCTTTACATTATGCTTTAAGTTAAGGTACGCGGCATTGCCTAGTCTATTAGGTACATACTCATTTTTCTGTTTTATTGCATTTACGTTTGACTTACAAGTAAGTGTAAAGTAATGATTATTTTAATTTACCGAAAATTTAGAAATAAAAGAGTGTTGGTAACTTAATTCACTCTGTCAAGTAGTGAACTATTTCGTATTCCTATTGCGTAAGAACATGATGAGATATTGCACAAGTGGCCAAGAAGCGTAGGATTACCCATACCTTTCTATTATTACAGGACTGTGGTGCAATATATTTCACTAACCGTATATTTAAATTGCGTTATCATCTTTTCAACACGAGCCTCGGCCCTTTTTAATCAGAGCACACATTACCTCATTATAAACGTAGGCCTTTTTCAACCACTGCTAAATGTATGGTTCCATGACGCTGTCTAGCTGAATCAACAAACAAATCTTGCAACGGCACCATGTACTGCGTAGGCCTTTGTGTCTTACGGTTGCCTGAGTGGAATAAGCCATCAAGGTGAAGATTAAGAAAGTTTAATAAAGACTTATGATTGTCCGATTTTCAATGCGATGCGAATCATGCGATGAACATGTTACTCACAGCATTTCGTTGGCAACTGATTTCACATATCATACAGATCTGCCTCACTCTCAGATATTATCTCATCATACATGACGTTTTTTAAGTTACTGTTTATAGTCACTGAGGTATCTACTACATATTCAGTGCTCATATCGGATTCCGAATAAGTATGTAAAAAAATAGATACTTGAAGCCTTACCTACTTGTCTATAAAGATTTCGATAAATATGCACCCGCGTGCGATCAGCTTTTTATCAATCAACAACAACAAGAAAACAATCGCCGTATCAATGATACGGCGGCTATTTTCCAAGCCACGCGAGCCGCATTCTGATTATAACAAGTCTATGGAGGCTGTTTGCTAGATACAATTACACTAAATTGGATGAACTTCACAATGTACTTAGTGTAATATTTTAGTTCTTTTATATTTTACCTCCATTATCGTTACGTGTCCTTACGCTGTACGGGGTTAGTCTTTTTGCTGGGTTGCAGCTGGATCGGGCCGGCACGACCTAAGTGGTGACTTTTGCCAACATAATATCATTGTGAAGAGACTATAATATTCCTATGTTATACTACAATGTGTGTATCAAAGAGATCATCTCTCTCTGACTCTCTCCACAAATGATGACTGATATGGAAGTGAATACCGAACTTGCCAAAAAAGTATCGTTACTAAATATATTTTAAATATGTATATAATGTAACTTCCTTGCTAGGCATTCCTCTGACTAGATCCCTCCATATTACACAACATTATTGTTCCGCCCAATAAATGATGTAAAATAGTTAATAGATAGCTTTTATTCAATTGTTAGCGTACTTAGTTGATGCCACAGACTATTCCTAATGGTCGATGATGAATAAAACATCGTTGGCCATTATTTTTCAAACATCACTTAATTAAGTAATTAAAATGCTTTTTCTTCTCCAACATAAGCAAATGTTACCGTACAAAAGATTTCTTATTATGATTTATGGCCTATTAAAAAAGTTTTTTATATAAGCCAAAACTCAGGAACAGACATATGTACATTCAGATATATGATGACACAAATAACGTAGAACTAAAACTAGACGGCACGATGTTCGCAAAAGTGGATTATTATAAACTACTACATCTCGCGGTATTTTTATATAGTATTATATGTTCTCTTTTATGCTCAATGTCCACTTCTAATAAGCTTTGGCTTTGGTT
This sequence comes from Eumaeus atala, assembly GCA_017140195.1. Lineage (NCBI taxonomy): Eukaryota > Metazoa > Arthropoda > Insecta > Lepidoptera > Lycaenidae > Eumaeus > Eumaeus atala. Next base: position 579,917 of record JAFELO010001091.1, on the reverse strand, counting down.
ATATCGTCGATGTATAATATAATCTATTTACTTAATGTATACATAACTTCCCTACGCGTACAGATACTATGTAACATATCCACTTAGAACCGCACAGATAAAGTATGTCACGAAGTCGGTATTTCCTAATGGTCTAAGATATTACCGAAGTAATATATTTTCTTATCTTTAATTTGGGAATATCATAAATTGCCAAATTAAATCCTGTTTTAATAATGTGACATAGGTAATAAAAAATGTGTGCACTAAATAGTAAAGAAACGACTATAGAATAGAACTCCTTAGTTACCACTAAAGTCTAGTACTAACCATGTTATTCCTTAAGGTCCTATTTTGCCTCCTACCCTAAGAACCAGCGTCAGCCCAGATATTCCTTAAGTTTTCTATAATTTTAAAAGTCAAGGTGTAGAGCACATCGTTTGACACAGGAATCTAGTGCTAACCACGACGTTCCGCAAGGTTATATATTGAGGATGATAATATGTTATTCAGGCCGTATCTTCTTTTGGTATTAGGGTGTGAGGGCCTGTGTTCTTATTTAAATACTTCTCAAACAAATTCAAGCTAAAAGTTAGTGCGTTTGAAACTGCGTTTTGCAGCTAGTATAAACTCAAATCAAATATAGTACATGTTTGTATGCTCTTAATTTACGTAATTTTTGAGTTATGATGTCTTGGACATTTAAACGTTACAGTAAACTTCGATCAATCAACATTAAGACTACAAAGCTGACCCCTGATTCTACTTATTGTATTAAAATTGAACGCCAATGTGATTAATGTTAAAGTTTGGTGTGTTACGTGCATAGTCCGTTTGCATAAACATGTTAATCTCAGAAACTACTCGTCCGATTTGGAAAAATATTTGACTATCATTTATCGATACTATAGCTACTATGTAAGTACTATCATGGTTTAAGGAGCACGCGGTGTATGCGGGCGAAATCACTGAAACTGCGAGGCTAGTGTTCAATTGGTTTTTTCTTTATAGTACAGGGGGATAAACGAGGATTCTGAGCCTTTTTCCGACTACCGACGCCCTCCGTACTACGTGCCGGCTACCGATGAAGATGCGTTGAGTTCACTTTCATCTCCTTATCTACTGATGATGCTACTATCCTACTGATATTATAAATGCGACAGTTTCTATGTATGTTTATTATTCTTTCACACAAAAACCACTAAACAGATTTCGTGGGCATCAGTAGTCACCAAAAAGCTCCGAATGCTCGTTTGCTCCCTACGTTTATATATTCTGAAATGGTTGGTTAGTAATAAAAATTTTAAAACTGCAAAAAATATTGACTTATATCATTAATTACACGGGAAGAAGTGATCAGCAAGGCCTCGAATAATGCAGCGGAAATAGACATTTATCGGTTTATTCCATCTTGACATCGTGAAGTTGTACTACTCGTCCAGTAAAAACAAAAATAATATAGTTAATAAATTACAAGATTGTTGTCACATTTACGGTAGCCAAGCCAACGAGAGCTACTCACTTTAGCACCACCCATTATGAAGTTACAGTACATTTTCGCGGTTTGTACGGAAGCACGCAAAAAACGTCTTACGAAAAGAATGAAGTATTAGAACTTTTAATATAGACAACAGTTTTACGATGACTGAATCAAAACAATGCATAGTTATACTAGATGTTGCTTAACGCCGCGGTTTCATCGCAATCTTTCCCAAGGGAATCATATTATTTTTAGGATATACCTAAAGTAAAATTAAATTATTCCAAATAGTAATCTATATATTTATTAATGTATTATGTGTATGCAAAGGTATTGCTATAAAACTGCTTTGAACTGATTTTATCGCAATAGAGGCACCGTAACAAAATGTAAAACCACCGTGATAGTGGCAAGTAAACAAATGATGAAGTCATCACTATATCTATATAAGTATATAGAGCTAATTACTAAAAGCTTTTAACTTGATCAGTGTCATTATAAATTAAGAGTAATTAAATTTGTAATGTGTGCCGGTACATTTAACCCAATTTATCAATGAACAGAAGGTGGTAATGCTTCGTAATATTTTGCAATTGCTAGTTCAGCTTAATATTTAAAAAAAATCACAAGTTCCCTATTTAAACTATTTTTAAAATAGCTTCATGTTATTCATCCTGTAATCAATGAATATTTATTTAAAATAAATAATACACGGATACATACACTAGTGATTATAAGAATAAATATTTATAATTATTTAATTTGTATGTAAAATAGTCTTGTAGTCATCTAATTCAATTTACAAATAAATTGTCGGCAGGTACAATTTATTTTGTAGCATAAGGGGCGAACGAAAAATCGGAGCCCTTTGATGACTATCGACAGCCATAGACATTCGCATGATTGTTACTTTACGCCAGCATCAAGTGCGCGAGAGGTACTTCCCCGGTCGTGCCGGCACAATTCCGTTGCATAGGAGGATGTTGTGTCATGTACGATACGTGGTTCTACCTCCTCCTATGCAGCATGGCACTACCTCTTCCAAAATGTAAAATTCAAGTAATTAAAAGACATGTATAAATAATCTATACGGGTAGTGAGATGTATACTTAATGTAAGTTTGAACATTTGAATAGTAATTGGTATATAATTCATTATGTACTTACAAGTGATATGAGCCTTACAAAACACATTATGTGTGCCTATTTCTTAACAGCACTGCGGTCAACGGAGATCAATATCAGTGGGTTATCGTATGGATTACAAACCAGCAACAATAGAACTGTTTAAAATTCGAACACCGTTTCATTACAACATTTTGTTTAGTACTCGTCTAGTTAGTGTTAAAAATATTCGAGATGCTACTGCAATTACGAATCTATATGCTATGCAGAACTGGATATCATTGTGCGCTAGTGGAATCTCTATCAATATACGTCTTGACATAGTTTTCACTTACACTTTATTTTGTTAAATAAAATGGTAATATGGTCGATGTTTAGACAATGTAACCAGAACGAAGACTTAAATACAGGCACTTGTATTCATTAGGTATTTTAAACGGGAGTAACATTGCCTTCGACCTTTACAACCGTGAACAACAACAACCGTATTGTACGAAATCAAATTTTGGGTTTCTGCGAGTATTAAGTACATTGTCCCAAGGGGGCCATCGAGATAAAAGCTGTCATCTTGTGTCCTGTCAAAGCTAAATAGCTAATCGCCAATGATTAGCTTAGCAACATCATGACTCGACAATCCTTTCCCTATAATACTACCTCCTACTACATAAATATAAAATAATCCTCAATTTTATATCTTTATTTTCCTGTTTCAGAGCGCTTCTAGTAGCGCTGTGTTGCGCGTACGCAACGTCCCTGGCGCCTCTCGCATCTCCGGACGACGAGGAGTGCGCACTGTTCCTCACTGGTCCAGGGAGGTCCTCGGCATACGACTACAGTCTTAATCTTCTCAAAGGAAACTTGTAAGTATAATATGTATTTCATATAATATCCAACTGCGGCAGCTAAGCGATTTAGTGTTCCATTTCTATTTAGAAAAAAGTTAAGGGAGTCAATGCGACAAGATATGCGATGTACTTCTCGATTCAGAGAAAAATAAGGACGAAAATGAATGTGTATCTTGAATTAAAAGATAATAAATATATATGCAGATATGATCAGCAGGATGATATTATAAATCTTTTGGGGGTTTTTCTTTCTTTTTTTCGATGGGAAATGCTTTTAAGCATGCCCTCAGGGCAGAGAAATCCTAAGAGGTATGTGGGACTCAAGAACCGAAGTCCGATTCCCCATACCCACTAGATCCCATCGGTGTTCCAGCACATCCGCCATTGGAGGACTCACGGGAAAGAGTTGGCATGCGACTGCGACTCCACCAGTGGATATCCTTGTGGGCTCTTCTTGGGAGGCATACTCCGTAGCTAACTACATTAAGGTTAAGGTACAGGAACACGCAGCACACCTATCAACTCGGGCCACTTGAGCGGACGACGACTTCCCCAAGCCGTCGCGCTCTGATCCCTCTTAAGGCGCCATGTTGTGTATTCGCTTAGAAACGGTTCACCTCTCTTTTCACATGACGCAGTTTGCGGAGGAAACAACCGCGTTCCAGGGTTCCTCATTGTCCAGCATGGAAAGAGTTATTACTGGCAGCGAGAGGTCTACGCCTACAACTGCACATAGGGTAGCCCTTTCCTCTACCCAAGTAGGGCATTCGGTCAGGGTATGACGACTAGTGTCCCAGGCCATTGACAAGACAAAGGTTACCCGTTCTGAACATTATTGCCAAATTATAATTATTTGCTCGCTCGCTCAACAGAGAGGTACCACCTCATAATTGTTAAAAATTATAGTATCGTACAAATATACCGACAAATTAAAATGTCAAATATCCTTAATAATGGACGGGAATACAAATGGATGAGGTCGCGACCACATACTAAATCAAGCGACTAGTAAGACTAGCATACCATCATATATAGAAGACATTCATATTAGATATTTTAGCGAATATGTTTCAATGTCGACAGCTTGAACAGAGCGTGGGACTCGATACACTTAAAAGATTATTGCGTCACAGCTACTTGACACACTTCCGCTACTTTTTAATATTGCAATTTCAAGACCTTAACATCAAAGTTGCTTATGCCCTTTCCTTTTATTCCTTTTGTTGAAATTTTAAGACAAGTATTTTTTATTGTAATAATATTGCATATTTTTATTGAACCGCAAAAAATTTTTGCACAAAAAATTCACCACTATCACAAATTTTCACATAATAGATATTCTTCTTTTCTTGCCTTCATGGGATTTGAAGCCCAACCTACCAAACTGTTAATACATTGCCGTCCAATCTATTCGTTCTGAAAAAAATAAGTCATAAGTACTATAGCATAAAAAAACGATAAAATATATGCAAGGGCTGACAGGCATCTTTAGGCCATCGATGGCGTAACCAAGCCTAAGGAATGACAAAGAAAAAAATCAAAATTGTTCAAATTAGTTTCTTAGATTAGCCTATGGTTACGAATTCTAGAATTTATGTTCTAGAATAAAAATAGCATAAGTATGAGTACAAAAAGTGTACAATGCCGATTGTCAATGAAATACCAATTATTCAATAAATATCTATTAGTACACATTATAAAACACAGTCCTCAAAAGCTCTCTATGCCATTAATTTAATTTTTTTTTTATTAATTTTCGCAAAATCTATTTATCATATTTTTATGTGGTTTTCGTAAATAGATACAGCGATTACCGTAGAAAGGTTAGGTAGTGTATAATATATAATTTGTTAATGTAGCAATCGGGACCCTATTATTCTCGGGCGAAGCCGGGAATGACTACTAGTACTTGATGTGAAACTTCTTATAATACTGACAAAAATTATGAAAGACGTAGTGACAAATAAAATATGTCGAAAAACAAGTGTCTAAATTATTTCTATATACATAAATATCAAATCTTAACTGATTTCTTATAAAGCTAGACGCGGCATTAATATATTGTATTTCCTGGAAGCTAAAATAGAAAGCGAATGTGAGGGATCAAGTTTAAGCGCCACTTTTGCTTTTAAGATCGGATAAGAAGACGGAGCTATCGATTACATATGCTTATTAGACTATATTAGTTTATATTGCTCATCATATTTATGCCTTAGGTGACGTATAAAATTTATAAATAAACAAAGCATCAGTCATCAGATTTATATTTTGGTTAGGTATGCATGTGATATCATACCAGCATAACAATTAATAGACAAACTCTCCTAAATTGTTTGATTGTTTAATTATAATTTACCAATTTATTAAATTTATAAAATGTTGTATTCTTTTACCATAAGTTTCTATTTAGAATTGCAAAACTAATGGATAGTTTCGGAACGTATATATGTATAAGTTAGAAAATCGTCATAAAAAGTAAAAGGTACAGGAACACGCAGCACACCTATCAACACGGGCCACTTGAGCGGACGACGACTTCCCCAAGCCGTCGCGCTCTGATCCCTCTTAAGGCGCCATGTTGTGTATTCGCTTAGAAACGGTTCACCTCTACTACGGTTCAACTAATGGATAGTTTCGGAACGTATATATGTATAAGTTAGAAAATCGTCATAAAAAATAAAGTTCGGATTGTTCCAGTGTATTCTTCGTGAGTGCATGACTTACATAATACACACGTATTTATTATCACATTTGTGGCATCTTTCGTTTTAGGATTCCATGTCGAAAAGCTCGACAAACGGTTAGTAATAACTAATATTGTATGTAGTCGCTATCAGTTCGCATGTGTTCTCTATATGTGTATATAAAATTTGTCCACCCAGCAAAACACATACACATTCCTGCTTTTATCCGAGCACACATTTGTGCTGTCGGTATAACACACTCTACGTCGATGATAGCTGATCCCAAAAAATTAGCCACCAGCTGAACTGCTGATTTTCGACCGGGAACACTATCATTATTCTATCTCTTGCATTTTAATATGTAGAAACCTGAAAATTATTTTGGTCGCTACAGGTACAATAAAAAAAAAACACGAAGATACTTTTTCCTACTAGGTAACTTGATAAAAATGTTTTTTTTCTGTTCTTGATCTTTCACACTTATTGCCTATGTATAACGTAATTGGCGAAATAAATAGGGATAATTTCGCTGTGTGAGACGTTTGTCTCCTCTACTAAAATATGCTGATTCTGTCAGATTAAGTGCAATCGGTGTAATATAAAATAATACAGACAATAGTAATAATTTCCTTTTAAACTCTTTTTTCTCCAACGTGTGTTCTTAGCTCAAACAGGGAAGTGCGTGCGCACTTATTTATATTTACTAAGATCGTTTTTAAAGCGTCCCATTTTATGAAGAAATGCGACTTAAATTTGATGTTTATGGGAACCGTCCATTTCAGTAGTGCTTTCGTACTATAACACTATTAATAAAAATAAGTGCATAGAATACGTGCGCAACATAAAAACCCATTATAAAGTTTTACCTGTAGAAAACTATAGTTGACAATTCTATATCAAGATTGTGCCCTTTCATAAATATCAAAATGGATAACTACAACATCCAAAGTGTAGTTTTTGAGGAAATATTAAATCATTCTTGCGCTGAAATTACGATGAATTTATAGATTTCTGTCGTATTTTTAGTTAGTTGAAGAAATGTCAATATTTTATACTTTACATGTTTAACACGACACAATTCTAATGAGCGAGATAAACTACATAAAAGGTAGGCTATGGCGGTAACAAATCAGGGAATAAATTGATATTTGAATAGATGTAATGTGTAACTCTCACTGACTTCCTTTTTGTCTAGACATCGTTGTGTAATGTGTAACCTTTGTATCGACGATGTTAATTAAAATAATTCCACTATGATTTGATGATGTAATAGAATATTTATTTAAATAAACTTCCTGTTATATGCTTTTTTTTGCATCACTTTTTTATGCCGTGTAATCCCATTTATCCGATATAAGCTGAAACCATTAATACCCCGTCTACTACACTACACATCACGCACCAAGGCCATTATGCCTCTACTTCTTTGCCCCTTAGGCCGTTTTGCTGATGCACATTGTGCGATTTATCCGACACATTAGCGAATTGCTTTCACCGAGGGAATAGTTGCTACCCCTGACCCGACTTTGGTTATGAGTTTCGCTTAGGGACACCTAATGAGCCGCTCGTGAGCTTTCCAGCACGCCAAGAAGACCCTGTTGCTGACTAGCCTTTGTTGTGTGATTTTAAAATAAGTTTTTGAGTTGTATAGAAATAAAAAAAATATGATATTTGTTCCTTAAGTCGACACAATGCGCACGTACGGTAGTGTTAACTATAAAGTGTATGTAAACCGCTTATGTACACAGAGCAAGTGGGTTATGTGGGCAGTCGAGAGAGGGTCGACCCGTTAGACGGACTCACATCAAACAACACTCCTACGGAAACCATCGAAACGTTTGATTTCAACAGTTAACACAAATAAAGACAATATTGAAGTTACCCAAATGGGGACACATTAGATGATGAGACGACCTTGATTTCGAAATATCAAATAATGTACCTATCTATACTTGAACACTACCTCATGTAGGCACTATATCACAAAGTAATTTTTTAAATATATGTATCCAGATTTTAAACAAAGACTTCCTTTAAAATTTCAAAACCTAAGGTTATGTTTCAACATAAAAATGTAGTTTTCATTGCAAAAATAAACGAGTAAATTATCAATATCTATAAATAACTGCAGTAGGTAGCTCTGAACGTGAATTGACTTTGTATAAAAAATTTATATGTATTTTGACATAATAATATCGTCCAAGCCGAATTTCCGAGCCAACTGCTCTAGACATATTATAGTACACAAGTGTATGGCAGGTACATGTGTACTCCCTGTTCGCTCATTCTCCTATACCGTTGGGACTGCAGTCCATCACGACCGGCGAGAAATCTGCCGCAGGACCGACGACTTAACGTACTCTCCGAATCACGGGGTTGCAACACCGCCAACTTTCCGACTACGAACTATTATTAGAAATTGAAAAATCCCAATAACACTTTGGTCAGACCCGGGGACACGAGGCAGACAAGATATATTTATATATCGCTCAGGGAGTTTAATGCCGAGGTAAATGTTTTCAATGCTAGCACTTTTGCTCTACTTTGATAGTCAGCTAGCGTGTGTTGTACTACACTCCTCTTTTAAAACTCTATCTATATTTATGGATTTTGTTGGAAACAATCTTCAAATGGAAATCTGACCCGAAATTAAAAAAAAATGTAGGATGAATACCTAAGCCGAAATTATAATTTTTATTTGTATTCGTAAAAGTTAAACTAAAAGACAGACTTCGAAAGTTCATTGTGCTTCATTTTTAAACATACGTACTACCTAATTGTCTATAAATTCTATTATAAAAATCTGACTTTCAATGGAAATTTACTGTTGTAGCTAATTATAGATAAGCCCACCATCATAATAGGGAGAAAGTCATTGAAACACATGTAAATTCTAATACAATTTGATTTGTACGTACCGTCAGTTATCGATATAATACCTAACAAGCGAAAGGATGGTTAAAAGTGAGCGGGGATCCTCTCACAATTACCTAATAGCGCCTTCTGATGAAAGCATCGATATGGTGAAGTAATACTAAGCAGTGATCGACTGTTGATATTACAATAACCTTGCTGTTCCCCGCACGCTTTTAATTGTTCACACCATTTTAAGCTATTCATTTTAGTTCATAACTTTCAGAACAAAGATAGAGAAGATAGAGCGCCGATACATATATCTAACTATATATCGGTGCTCGATCTTCCAGCAATTTAAAGTCCATAAAGGACAAAAAACTAATATAATTTTATTGCCACTGTATGTTAATAGTCGTAAGCAAGGTTACGCGTCTATGAAAAAATTTGAGTGATCCAAATGGGTCCTATGGAATTCACATAGACGTGACTTCTTGCATGATGAATGGCAATTTCGTATTGAATACAAAATTAATTGGAACAATTCAAAAATAAGGAGGGAGGCCTCCATTATTCAGCTCTTTGCACAATTTAGTTGCATGACTTTCCAACCAGCTTCACCGCCTTTTAGAGAACCGGAGAGGCTATAATCGAAATAGGACTTGAGCACTTAATCTCGTTGCGCAAGATACTGACACGTCAGGAAGCTAGTTTAAATCAACCTATAAATAAACTGAGTATCCAACACATGTAAGAAAGCTCGGTAATGCGAGGGACACTAGACTTGTTCCGCAAATGTTATATGATTTTCCATAAATATTAATGTATATTGTATGTTGTTGCAGTGGATACGATGGGCAACACACATGTATAACATATGAGGCTGTGAATCAAGCCTACCTCGATGCCAGATCGAGAATACGTAAGTATAATGTACTAACATATCATATAATACGAAAATTATAACACAGCATTACAGCCTCATAGAGCCAAGCAAGGTGTTAGAAACTAGAAAAACTAAAGACTAGAGAAATAAACGCAATTCAGGCATGAATGACAAAAAAATAATTTTGAGAACAAACAAGCCATTCTCAAAATTCATCATTAAATTTTAATAATAAAATGTGCCGATATAAACTGGAACTGAACAACATTTTAAGATTACAAAGTTTAAATAAAAACTAAACTTTGAAAAATAAGTAATTAAAACTGATCCAAAACCATATCAGCTCAGATCGCTTATGTAATACCACATCAGGCATCAGTAAGACGTATCAAATATTTTATAATACAAAAAAAGTACCCACATATTTAGTTTTTCACTCCAGTCTTACGGCACTTGACTCCTTTAATACGATATTGAATATAAATATCGTTCAACTAAAAATAAAAGAAAATTAATAGTGGATATAATTTTAGAAAATTCTGACTGAATACATCCATAAATATAGTGAGTAGCTGTATGTTTGTTCCTGCTTATATCCTAAACGCTAACCAATTAGGATAGGAATAAGACCAATGTAACTAGGATAAGAGTCGGCTGTGTTGGAAACGTATTTCATATAATAATGCCACACTATTTAAATGCCACATTTATATGTGTCCGTACATAGTTAAATTTCAAAAAACCTCAGCCTAAATATCAGCTTTAAGAAAATCTTAAGGATTAACAAAAAAATGTATAGAAGGGGTCAATAGGATGGACTCTAAAGTATTCTTCCTATACTTATTCGCCTGCAAGACAACATTTACTTTGCTTGAATGAGTGACTCCAATGCAAACATTTACCGTCTGCAATCCCGACAGAATAATAACGTGAAGGTGGTAATATGTGCGATCACTATCAGACAAAGATTCATAGTAGTGTGTCAACATGAAAGAAAGTAAAAAGTGTGAACAAATAATAACTATCCATGTGGTGACCTGATGGTAGCAATCGTCCACATTATGATTGTATTGTGTGTATAACCCAAACAATCCCATTCCGAAACAAAAATTTAATTAATTGAAACTTACTCTTGAGCAAAGTGCTAAAGAGGCACAGCTTTCAAATAATGCTTAAAACGGATTTTTTCTTATAATATCACCATATTAATATTATCTAGATAACATTTAAGGGCTGATTTGATGTTATCTTATCAATAAGCGGCAATTATTATCGTTTTTTCAAAACGTTTTGCCTCTTTGAAATAAAGCTGTCTGTTGTGATAACTGAGTATATTCTACTGTCATAAAAAAGAAACGTTTCTATAGTAAATAGAGGGGAGAACAAAACACCTAATTAATTTGAGCATGTAACTTGCACAAGCTACCTATCTGACCTAGCCTCATTTTATTGGAGAACTCGCTGACATTTTCGGTGTCCTTATACACATACCACTATTGATTGCAATTGATTTACATCTACCCAATCAATCTGAAAATATAAAGGACATTTATATCGCAACTTTTGTACACCATAATTTAATAGGGATATTGGATGGTTCTGACCATTGATTTGTAATTTAGCGATTCACGTAACATAATTAAAAACATGAATTGAAATACCTAGTATACATGTCTGTTTATAAACCAAAGACAATAATAGTATACTTTAATGTTTCGAGTTCCACAATAACTGTAACGTACTGTCGCGCGGGCATGTAGAATTTTCATCATTTATTAAATGCTTTAATCGGCTGATTTAAACAGTAACAAATCAGTAGGTCGACACCAAAAACTAAACATAAAACATTCGTGAGCGAATATCACTGATTCGTATATTCGCTTGTTGACTTCGAATCGTTTGGGTTAGGTTTCTTCAGGTCAGGACGGATTTTTTTTAATTCGAAGTCAGTTTGTGTCAACCTGCCCTTAGATATCACTAATGTTACACAGATGAAGAGTTTGTTTGAACTTCTCAGGAATTTTCAGTCCGATTTGAAAAACTCTCTCTATTTTAAGACGGAAGATACGACGAGTATACAATACCAACGGCTGTAGGAGACGCCGCGAGGCGCTGGTACTGATGATGACGACTGAACGAACGAATGCGATTGAGCTGAATTACATACTACAACAGTCGTAAAATACACCAACGGCAAACAAGTCTACTGTTGTATGCAGACGTTCTTCATTGGAATATTTAGTTTTATGTGTGTGTAAGTGAAATGCTCACTTTAAGTTAAGCATTTAGCAAGTGAAGCAAAGAACGTTAGGTTAAGCAAAGAACTTTAATTTATATTTCATAAATTAGATATATTGTGTAATCCCCGATGAGGTCGCTGTGTAAAGTTTTCACATTATGCAATTTCTGACAATGAGCTGAAGATAACAATTAGACAGCACTTAGGAATGGCTATGCCGTAACATTTCGTACTGAAAATTGTCAGATAATAACATAACTATTGTTTTACTTTTCACAGTTGTATCACAGCCGAAAGGTGATTGGGGCCCAGAAGACTTTGCAAGTGTTGGTGAACTTATTCTTGATATCTCAATCAGCTTAGCAAGAACGTAAGTATAATGGATTATATTTCTAATGCTTTTATAAGAATGAGGGGACAGAAAGAGGAGAAATAGGAAAAGGTAATGATTATGTATATATAATATAAAGTTGTCCTCGATTGCTGACTATCTCGATTTGTACCAATATAGAAACAGATCAACGCATACGAAAAAAAACTAGGCCAGGTAAACTTTTAGCGTAGTACATAGACAGCTTTTATGACATAGGCATTTTCTAAGAAAATATTATTAAAATGTTATCCGTAAGGCTATATAGTGGCTAAATATTTTTTGTGTACCAGACATCTATGCCTAGACCGGTTTGACAAAAGAAATGATTTATACATTAATTTCTGTTCACAATACAGGATATGCGTAGTTTCTTTAATTGACATATAAAGTGTGACGTGATTGTCCTGATACAGGCAACATGGATATTGGCAAACGAATAATTATATTTTGAATGCAGAACTAAGTCATCAATATCTGCTCTAGATTAAATTCTTATTATGCTTTTGATTGCACACTTTTGTGCATTATGAAGGATAATCGTGGCGGTGATGATAGCTTACTAGTGTTATTAGCAATAAATCAGTCCTTATATTAACACTGACTTATTCTTTCCCGTTTCCGACGCGGTATCAGATTCTGTGAATCCGCTATTTAGCCGTTCATTCTTCTGCACAACATTAAAAGACCAACTGCACCGTGAATTTATCTGTGCTAATGAACATTGAAATGTCTTAAGAGCACTGTAAGTTCAAATTTGTACAAATCAGGAGCGATTCTATTACACCTATGATAATCTGCCGACATGCAAATATAAACTTTTAATAATAGATAAACGCTTCAATTTTCCTTAGCAAATACTCTGAAACATTGTGAAGGTTAGTAACCTGTTCATGGATTACCGCGTAGATACATACAGGCGGCTATGAATTAGGTGTATTTGCATCAGATTCACTCGTATCCGGCGAACAAGGTTGGCCCGTCTCCAAATGAAATCCGTCTCATTTCTAACAAAGGTTCTATCAATGTCGGACTCAGTCACGATATGTTTAGACGTGTAATGTAACATAAGCCTATATTTCATTAGTTACAAAGTGATTAGTAAATGTCGAATACCAACCTTCTATAAAAGCATTCACGTAGGCACAATGAAACGGATAACATTTAGACAGGACTGTTACGAAATCGATTGTCCACTTCTCGTACCCCATTTGCTAACTCGTTACTATAAACATAGGCGATGTTTTATCCTTTGTGATATATCTTTCGGCCGCGTTATTGAAGCCTAGTGCGGAGGACAATACAGGTTCTATACGATCTCTTCTGTACCTTGTGGTTTATAGTCTTGAGTGCAGAGCACCACGACAACGAGTCGTACCGCCCGTCGCGGCAGGTCGGGGACGGTGGATGGGGATATAACATTATTGACGTCATAAATTTAATATGGAACAATTTGAAATTTATGTTGTCTGAAAAGCGGTCATTTTAGGCTACAAATATCAAGGGGGCACGTCGTTCTTATATATTATGGAGATATCGTAAATACCTAAATACATATTGTCTAAAAACACTTTCTGCGTTTTGCTTACATATTTATTTTTATGATTATTGATTACAGATAAGTCTCCGTGAAGATACCCTTCATAGATAAACCGCAAATAAAATTCATATATCGTCTGTAGGAGTATAAAAACCCGCAGTCCTTTTGTGAAACAATGGACACTAGTTAGATAAGGAGCTGTAGATGTGTCAATCATTTTTAAGATGTTCCGCCCACACGACCTTCACGGTTATAACTATGAAAAGTAAAGTTAACAAAGCGCCAACTCTACTTGTTACACTTATTATATATTTGACTCGCTAATGTAATGACTAACGGCCTAGTTTATCGCAGACTAGTTGGTGTCACTGACGTTGTTATCCTCGAAAATATATGTATTTTTAAATTATTTTGTTCCATTTTTCTATAATCAGTTTATAAGGACTATACTCATAGTTATATTTTAAAAGCATCTGTCTATGCCTGTCTGTCTGTGACATAACTAAGACCAAATCGCTGAACCAAGTGTGATGAAATTTCTTATAGAGATGCTTGAATGAACTTGGGATGAACAAAGGCGTTGCCTTGAATTTTTACTGGTTTGTATGTAGTTCATACATACAAAATTGGAATAACTAATTGTGAAATTAAAAGGAATAGTTTTGAAGCTGCACTATGTCTTGACTAACACTTTTTACTCTTATAAATATTTTTATATTATTGCCACCTCTTAAGAGCCATTATTAAGGTGTAATGAGGTGAGAATCCTATCTGCACCTAAGGAGCAGTACATCACTGCACACTGCAGACGCGAGTTCATGAGACCGTCTTTCAATTTTAAACCTTATAAATAAAATAAAAAAACTCTAACATATATCTATATACTCCAAAGTCTATGTCAATTATGTTATTTTTCCATTAATGTAGTTACTACTTAGTGTCGTTAAACTAATTGCTAAACTTCCGAGAAATTTACCTTACACAAACACTGAAACAAGTGAATTAACAAAAAAAAATCCGTGAAGTCCCAAAGACTACAGTTTAAAAATTCAACACGCCGATTAAATTAATTTTATTGGATAAACAATATTTGAATATTTTAACTAAAAGGGCTCAGAAATGAAATAGTGAATTGCGGAAGCAGTGTGTGGCGGAAGTGTTTGTTAAACTTCTGTCGATGTGGCCTTTTCCACAAATACGAGATTACATACGCTTTATATAAGACACGTGGCCAAGTTTTACTTTTAACCATAAACCGGGTTCATGGAACCTAGAGTTTAGTAAATCCAAATATGATTCGTGATTCAAGAGAGTATTAAAAAAACTCTGCTGCTGCATAGTATTACAGTATGATACTGGAACACTTTTAGATTTTTAATTTTAATGATTTTTCCTTTTAAGATGACAAATGCCCTGTAAAGTGTAAAATGACGACAATCGCTAAGTTGGATGCTAAGAACGAACCATACATTCGTAATGGATGCAAGACTTCAAGGCAGCATTGCTTTAAACATTTATTTAAAAATAGAAATTAAAAAATATACTATCCCCGATTACTACAAGAAGTACCTCTGCTATTCGTAATGCATTATAGATTACAGCTGTTATAAATTATAGATGCGATGAAATATATTGCACACCTACATAGTAGTAGAGTCATTTATTAAAAAAACCTTCACCCACATTCTGATTTACCAGTGCCAATTTGTGAATGTCGTTCAAAACCACTTTTTTTACTAGTTAATTGAAATGAATTAGTGAGCTTGTAAAACAGATAGAGTCGAGATTAATTTTATAAACGGTGGGCAAACGAGTAATCGGATTTGACAACCACCGACGCTCGCAACAAACCACACGAAACGCGACAGCATTTCTATCACTTAACGGCAATGTCATGTGAGCGAGAGGTACCTCCCCGGCCGGGCCGCCAAATCCGCTGCAATGCAGCATGGCACTACATCTTACTACATTGTTTTCCTATATAATCTCAAATATAATTAAATGTTAACATTAGAATCTATTCATGTTTTTTGTAGGGACGATACAGTTACTTCTGTGTTCCGACATGACATGTGTACTTTCCGTAAACAAAGGACACCTCACCCCTGATGGCCTTAATTTGCTAGGCCACATTGCTATGACAAGTCTGGTTTCATGTTAGGACCAAGCTAGTCCTCATTGCTACGACTAGTATCATGTTTGTCCCAAGCAAACACCCATTTTACTGAGCACACACAGTCACGACCACGCGACATACACTGCCAACTTATTAATTGTAATATACTTAAAATATAGCTTAATCGATTCTAAATTCACCACTTATTAACTTGACGCAAATATCTTATCTACGTATAAATGCGATCTTGTGACGTGTACAAGTTTTTATGTCTAATGCATTAAGACTCGGATTCCCATAAACTTTCAACTAATAAGTACATACAGCAAGTATTTATAGCGGTAGTTAACGAATATTAGATATTTTGTTCAAATGGAAATTGGAAAACTTTTAACACCTAACACAACCGAAGGTGTGTTAAATATTTAAAATATCCATACAATTAGGACCGTTATGTTTTCAAAAAACAATTTCATTCACGCACACGCTTTGGTAATGCTTTTTTTATAGTATAAGAGGGCAGTCGGAGTCTGTTGGATACTACCGACGCCCATAGACATCAACATAATTGTCATTCAGATGTGTTACCTTTCTTTCCTCCTCCTCCTTCAATGAGCTACCGATCTTACGACCCGCACGAAACGCGACAACATAGCTATCACTTGACGTTGATATTATTTGGGTCTGCATGCATTCCCGGTTTTGCAGGCCCAATTATGAGATTTGTATACGTACGTGTCACGCCATGATCTTCTACGCACTCTAGTGTGCAATAATAGTACGCAATCTAAATGTAACATCTACATTGCACATTGCTTACTACAACATACATTTCATAAATATGAACACTTTTCCCGCCAATGCTAAACAAATATTAAAATGATAGCTTAAACCAAATTTGGCCCAAGACGGGATCAAATAAAGTAAGGCATTGCGTGTGCAATATACAGCCTCGAAAGAACACAGGCATAGATACAGAGAGAGACATCTCTGGGCATTGTTAGCACACTAGGAGTTCGTTCACTCAGATTTCGTCATGCTGCGCGTTTGCCTCCATAAAAGTAAAACGTTAATAATTCATTCGACATCTCTTTTTTAGGCCATAAGGGTAAAAGAATAGGCATCTGAATGTAAGTGCACACCGAAATGTGTTTCATGTTGATAGCGGTTGACACTCCAGATATTTTTGTTTCCTTTGGAAAATGAGGGAAATATTTTATTGAAAATCGTCAAGCTGGACATGGATGTAAGAGGTAGTGCCATGCTGCATTGCAACCGAATTGGGCCGGCACGACTGGTGGAATGAAGGTATCACCTACTCACAGGACACTGCCTTGAAGTGAAGTTATGCTGTCGCATTTGCATTTCCTGTGGTTTGTGTGTAGCCGGTGTTCCATTGGATGGGAGAAGAAAAAGGTGGCGACCTCTTCGCATGACAACAATATTGCAGATATCTATGGGTTTCGTATAGTAGTCAAAAGGCTCCCATTGGGCGTTTTCCCGCTTATTCTATAAAAAACATACCATATAGTCGCTTTGGAACAAATATTGAATCTATACAGATTTTATTTTGCCCCCCCCCCCCTCCTTCCCTATAACTTAAAATAATATATACATAAAGATATCCGTAAAGACGGTCAAAATGTACTCCTCTTTTCACAGCTATGGATTGAACTATGAAGAGATTGAGAAGGGTCTGCCGCTGATAGACACCTCCCGCACGTTGATCCGGGAGGTTTGCCCGCCCGTTTTCTCGAGGGTCGAGTGCCGCGCCGGCAAGTACCGCAGGCTTGACGGACTTTGCAACAACCAGCATCATCCAACATGGGGAGCTACAATGGCTCCTTTCCAAAGGTATAACAGATACACATTAGTCTGTAGGTACTTACCTACTTATCTCTCCACATATCAATTCTATGGTAAATGTGTTAAAAAACGGATCTACTGAGTGATTAGTGAAAATGTGTGATCTTTCTAGTACTAAAATTATATTGCTTTCCGAGTCACTAGACTGTGGTTTTCACATAAAATATATAGCATTCGTGAAATAAAAATTTGAATTAAAATGAAGTTTCATAGTTTTTCGAACTATTCTCATTGTTACATAAGTATAGGTAAAGCTCTAATATTGAAGTGAGTAATGTTCAATTACATAACATTTGTTACTGGAACATAAAACCAAACTACACAAGTAATTTTTCTAGAAAACAACGTTTACGTAAATCGCACATAAAACATTCCATGCCTAGGTCAACGTTTTTCTTTTACTGTTACCAGGTTAATAGGCCCACTGTTCGCGGACGGTATCAACTCCCCGCGGATATCACACAGCGGTCACGACTTGCCACTATCACGTGTGGTGTCGAAGACCATGCACCCTGACGAGGGGTTCCATGACCACGCTGGCACCGTTATGGTCATCGCCTGGGGACAGTTCATGGACCACGATTATACTCTTACTGGCACGCCACTTGGTAGGTATTTTTGTATTATGTAGGGTAAAGAACATAACACCTTTTATGTGGTAGTATTTACCACTGCAGCCAAGATATTCCTATTGTTCTAATGAATCAGAGACTAGACGGACCAAGGTATAATGTTTGTTTACGTATGTATGCATGATGGAGTATAAATCAGAGCTACTTTGACTAAGTACTCAGAAGAACCCGTAACACCTATAGAAACCATATTTCGACAGCACTCAAGTACAGCAATCGAGGCAATAATGTAACTTAGTTACTTAAGTCTAATGGTATCGAGGGTTACTCAAACATTGAGATCAAATTACTACTTACTAAGAAGTTCTCCTTAGGTTATCGTATATGTCGATCCTAGAGACACAGGAGAAGCAGCAGTGGAGAGCAGGGAGAGTGTGGTGTGTTATGCGCGTTAAGAAAAAAAGATAAGGGTTAGGAAGGTGTGACGTAATAGAAACTAAATTCTCAGCCCCGAACGAGTAGTTTGTGAAGTGAAAGCGCTCAACGTTACGTTACGTTTCACACGACTTTACTCCTTATATTTTTGAAGTGAAATTTCTGTATAGACGTAATACGTTTCCTTCCCCCGTATTACGTTTATTCTTTCAGAAAGAAGCGTTAGGATCGAGTGGACGGGGCAGACGATATGTCGTTGTCCAGTGTCTTGGCGTTCAATGTTGTTTATAACAACGTTCACTAGTCCTTTGTAGTTCCACTTATATTACTTGCCTAGCACACATTACATTTTTTTCCGATGCCTCAATATATATTATTATTAGCCTCAAGGTAACTTTCTTGGTTATTGCCACACAAGCGCCATAATCTAATTGTGATGCTATCATGGTTATAGCATCAGAATAATACAAATGTATTCACGTTACACGTTAACTTGTGTCTACTCCAGACCCCCGCAACCGCAACGACCCGGAGGAGTGCTGCAAGCGGCCGCAGCACCTGAAGCACCCCTACTGTAACGAGATCCGCATACCGGATGACGACTACTTCTATCGTCTCTTCGGCGTCAAGTGCATCGACTTTGTGCGCGGATTCCCCTCGCCGAGACCCGGCTGCAGACTAGGTAACTCTATTCACACACAATCATATATATTAATAGCATAAGCCGATTTATGTTGCAGTGATTGTCCAATGTCTCATGGACGACAGCTGCGCATATTGTTAGTAGAAGGCAGTGCCATGCGCCTTGCAGGTTAATTCGGCCGACACGACCTGGGAGGTACCTCGCTCGCGTAATACTGTTGTAAGAAGGCAGCTATGCTATTTCTGTTTCGTGTCATCTGGCCCATTTGATGGGAGACGAGGATGAGGGCACCATATCTGCACAACAATTATGTGGATGTCTATGGGCGTCGGTAGTCATAGAAAGTTGTGACTCCTCGTCTGTCCCCTTAAAAAACTAAAAATTCCAGCAGCAAAAGAAATTATCTCTGGGACTATACCAATAGTTTGTCAAAACCGGCACACAACAAGCAAAAATGACGCAACAATAATTTAAAATAATTTGGTAAGTTTAAAAATTAGAAATAAGAAATCTGTTGAATAATCGCAAAACTTTCATGAAATTAGGATAAGCTCGTTGCGTACTTGTACTCAGTAGTCATGTCACTAACTAATTGCAAATAAGCGAACGATTTATGTTGGTAAATGTTGGCCTTTTCATCGTCAGCATCATATTTCAGTTGCCTTCCATCGCCAACGTGTTTCAACGAAGTTATCGGTTGGCGCCTCTTTGTTACTGGTCTGAAGAAGCGTCTAATTTGTGAAAATTTACGTCACCGATTGTCGTCACGTTAATAAAGTGAATTTTTCAAAACGCGGGTTTCATACTAATGAAGACTTTCTGGGACGAGCCCAGTAACAGTTCTTTTATAGTGCTTGCGCAGAATAAAAAAAGATCATGAATACAAAATATATCTACAGTGCAATTGCAAATGTGTACGTGATAAAAGACCAATATTAGCATTCTAACTCTTGATATTCCAGTACTTAATTAAAACTGTTCTCAATTTTCGAGACACGCGTTATAGCATATCTTTAAAATAATTTTAATGATCTATAACTTTCGTATAGATGTCGTAAGAAATCCTAAAATATTCATGAATTTGTTTAAAACTTTATAAAGCACATTCTTAAACTTTTTACAAGCTGGTGATAATTCATGTAAATTGATGCTCTTTAATTAATTCATGTGGCTCGTAGAAATAGATTGTATATTTCACAGCTGTTGCACAACCTCATCAGGCGCCAACGATGGCGTGGCCGGTTCCTTTTGTTGTATCCACAAATACATGAAAATTATATCTGCGATGTAATAAATTGTTTTTGATACGACTTTTTCAGAATCTCTCACGTAGTTTCCACATTTGTAACCCTTATTATATTTTAAGGGTTTTTTTGCGCAATGCTTTGCCGTGCGCGATTAATAATGACGTCACATTGCAAGAATTTGAAATATTTTCGGTTTTTTATGCGGGTTGTAACAAAATTAAGCATTAATAATTACAAAGTGAGGTATTGTAACTAAAATATCGCCAAGAATTACTTGATTGAAGTTAAAATCTTTTTAGGCCATATTAGAGCCTTTTGACGACTACTGACGCCCATAGACACCCACATCTCTGTCATGAAGATGCATCCCGCCAACTGTACCGGCTACTCATAAACCGCACGAAACACCACAACACAACTGCCACTTTACGCTATCGTGTCAACAACTACTATGCAACATGGCACCTGTTATTATGTACCAAAATTTTTGCTCCTGTGTGATCCATATATTGTAAAACCGTTAATTGAATGCTGGCTCGAGTGAGGCGTATTTGTAAACAACACACCTGCATATGCTTTGGTTATGTCAAAGTTATTGGTCGTTTATCTCTTATGCAATATAAAAAAGAACGTCTTACATCATAATGGTCAGTGTTATTCACCAGTACAGCGCACTTCACTATGACCGGTTTGTGACCCCTAGAGCCGCGCATCTTCTGAGTGAGAGGCGAAAGTAGACCGTTACGTTACAATACTTGCGTAACGTAGTCCAAAAATTATATTATAACTTGGAGCACTTGTAAACAACACGTATTTGTGCAGGTCCTTTCTCTCGATTGTGCGCTATTCGTATATTAGAAGCTGCGGAACGTATCGTCCATTGTGAATATTAGATAGATAGAATATTAGATGTATCGTACCATTGTATCGTGTACAATTACCGCTCAAGCTATTAAAGATTTCTTCCATGCAATAAAAGTCGTATAAGTTATTATGGCGCGTATTCGCCTGTCGTGTCATTCTAATTTGTGCCGGACATTTAAACACTAATTTAATTTAATTTTCTAATGTTTAATGCTTATAATAGAGGCAATGAAAACGAGCGGGAATCGTAGTTTTGTAAAGCTTTGAGTACATTACAAAAGAAAATGTTTAATAAAATTGTTTTGTTAATTTAATCCCCAACAATAGATTATATAACGTATACATTTGTTATTAGTACACCTATCCAATTTCTGGGTAACTAAATATATTATTGCATTCTTTTAAAAATATTAAAACAACTAAAGGCGCTCGAATTGCTGGGCAGGCAAACGGCAGGCGGTGTGAGTAACCAAACTGTCCCGAAAAGGTAATGTTACGCTTTTCTCAGGTTGTCTCCAACTACCCTCGGTGCGTGTGCACTAGAAGGAACTTAGTTCCAAGAATATAGGCACTAATTACTATAGAGTTCGAATGAGCCCTATAATACATAAGCGATTTCTTGTTCAAATTTAATTTGATGTCCATAATATATGATGTACTAAGTTGCCCTGTCCTGCCATTTTTACAATTTACTATATTTTTGTAAAATCCGACTACCCAAACACACGCTTCTCACTCAACTCGAACTTTTTAAACATACAGAAAATTGCTCACAGCAACGCGCGGGGTAAATCCCGCGCGTTGCTGTGAGCTTG
>JAFELO010001091.1:532861-557139 GCA_017140195.1 Eumaeus atala | reverse complement strand
TAACAACATATATGTATGGTGGTTTTACTAAACATGGCGTCAGAACTGTGATTAAAATCTCATAATTTATGATAGTAATAAATTTAATACCTTACCTACATAATCCTTTTGTGACTAAATTACGACAGACAGCGTTTGAAACTGTTATTACAACCGTGTATACAGGTATTGCTTATGTTTATTGGTAAAGACTATAAATGATAATTTTTGGTATAATATTACTGATTGAAATGCGGAGTACATAATCTTTTTTAGCCTTTGTAATAAAATGAAATGATATTAAAATATTTTTATTCAAAATAGAATAATAAAAAATAATTTTTAAACGTCACTAACTAAATCTACCACCGGTTCAACCCTTGCCCTGTCCTGGGAAGAACCGGCGAAACAAACTCAGCGGGACTAACCAACAAACAAATAAATAAATAATACACAGCAAATTTACAAATAATATACAATATACAATTTATCAACTAAAGCTAAAGCGGCGAAAAGTATCTTGTCATGTCTTATTCCAATGATGTGGTATCCGTCATAAACTATATTACGTTATAATATCCTTTACCACACAAAGGTTCTTAACATCTTTTTTAAATTTATTAACTGAAAGCTTTTGGACTCTTTCTATTCCTATTGTAGAAGCGTGTACATTGCCCCCGATAAGAATTATTTACTTTGCTATGTCTGTGAACTGGTACATCTACTTTGTGTCTATTCCTAGCATTTCTATCATGTATATAAGTTTTCAAATTAAAGTCATTTATATTCTTACGCACATACAGGACATTATCTAAAATGTATTGAGAGTAAACAAACAGTCAGTATGCCGATTTCCTGAAATTTATTTCTAAGTGATGTATTAAACGCTAGCTTGTAGACTGCACGGATCGCTTCTGCAAAACGAAAATAGTATTTATGCCAGCAGCACTTTCCCACAATAGTAAGCCATATGACACAATGCTATTGTTGTGACTAAAATAAACTATTTTTCTAACCTGTAATTTGTCTTATTTTTCTAACTGCAAATGTTGTCGAACTAAGTCTATTCGCACATTTATGTAACTTGGAGACCGCACTGCAGTTAACACTAGAGTGCAACTGCAGTTCAAAAAAAAAATTGTCGAATCCATTACATCCAGTTTCGGCATTTTTTGTTTTTGTGAACGCGGAGAAACGCATTTACGCGCCTTCACCGGCCCTGGATGGGGCCCAGTGGTGTGTAGAGCTCGCGGCACATTATAGTGCCGAATACCCACGAAAACTACCGCGAGTGGCATCAGTGCCGCCTCCGGTGAGGTGCCCCGGAACAACAAACCATCGGGGAACCACGATTATGGTGGGGAAATTGTTTGGGACCTGTCTAAGACTAGGCAATGTAAATTTAATACATTTTGTCTTTGTACTATTCAGTAGTATAGTTTTATATTAACGCCAAACTAGCGGTTAGTCCACCCCGTCCACTCAAATCCCGTCTAGGTCATAGATGTTTATAT
The DNA here is from genome assembly GCA_017140195.1 of Eumaeus atala. Classification (NCBI taxonomy): domain Eukaryota; kingdom Metazoa; phylum Arthropoda; class Insecta; order Lepidoptera; family Lycaenidae; genus Eumaeus; species Eumaeus atala. Next base: position 555,646 of record JAFELO010001091.1, on the reverse strand, counting down.
ATGTACGATGTGTATTTCTACAATAAAGAAGTCTTAAATAAATAGAATTTCTTAAATTTATAAAACATAACTTGGTGTGATAAGTCCACAGATATTACCTCGTCTCAATCTGTTTGTTGTCACTTATGTTTATTAATCAAAGACGTATCGCTTGATAATCTTTAACTAGATATGGCAAATCATTTATATATATAAGAAAAAGAAACGGCCCTTCTGGGACCCTCATTTCTATTTTGGTATCATTCGATCTATGAATTCTGTTATATAAATACGATATCAGATCGTTGAGAGCCGTACATCCTATACCATAATGGTTTAATTTCCTGACTAATGTTTCATGTTGTACACAATCGAAGGCCTTGGAGAGATCGCAAAATAGGCCTTGTGCATCCCTCTTCTTCAACCTTTGTTCATTTGTGTAGATCGATTGGAAATAAAAATACATATATCGATGAAAGTATGATACCTGTGGTTAAGTGTGTCTGTATTATCGTTATAGAAGCGGTTTTCTCCAAAAAAATCTATAAAAGTGAAAATGCTTATAATTATATCTGTTAAGCATTTTGTTAACAAAAGTTTAAACAAATGATTATCTAGTTGTTTTCGATGACTTTCGAGAAATTCAAAAGTATAACATTTATTTAATATTTGGTGACCTGAATATCTGCGCCTTTCGCTATCACTATGTAATCTCGAATCAATTTAAACGTAAAAGGCGTATTATTAAAATAGCACGTCGCTTAGTTCCTGTTAAATGATATTTATTTAAGTTTTCATAACATATTTAAATTTACATCAACAGGTTCTCGAGTTCCCTTCAATACTTTGACTGGTGCTATTGACGGAAATACTGTCTACGGAGTCACAGAAAAATTCTCCAGGTGAGTTCTAATGACCCCTAAGTACATTTCTTCTATAATATGAGGGCGATAGTGAGTAATAATAATCTTTTATTATGGGACTATAGTAATTATGCTTGGAGTTCGCTGAAGGATCCCGATGTTCAGCGACATTCCTTGGACGATGACGTTACACGGAACATGACGACAGCATATTCTCTTCATGTTTTGTGAGCTCATACATAAGATATGCACCAATGGCACATCTACCAGGATAGGAGACAACATAATGTCTCCTTTAGGAGTTGATGAATCCTCGCAGTATCCACCAGCTGACAATAAGTGGGCAGCGGATGTGGTGTAGCTGTGTTTATCCGCTGTAATTTTGTGAGATTATGTCAGTTCTTTCTACAATGTCATCAAATAAGACCTCACAAGCCTTGTCACTTAATCAGTACTAAAGCCTAGGCCTGAATGTGTTACATGGCCATACCTAAGATTCGTCTCTGTTAGCCGATGAATTACAAACTTGTTGAGACCTATTTGAAAGGTCTAAGAGCCCAGTGGCATAATAATAAAGTGCCCCAAAAAATACGCGCAGGTAGATCATGGTATTCAGGTTATGCCCCTATTGGGAGTCAAAGGGCCCCAGATAAATTTGCCTCGAGACCCCAACGATATAGTACTGTAGGAATGTAGGAACACTTAGGAACATTACGGCCCATGTGAAGTGTATAATAATCATTGAAAATATTTTAAGGAAATTACGTACTGGTTATGGTGGTCTTTTGAGAATGAACCCAGTGTTCAAAGAATACGGGTTGAAAGATTTGCTGCCGCTAAAACTTGATATCCCAGATGAAGGTTGCACAAGACCGAATAAAAACATGTACTGTTTTGAAGCAGGTAAGCATTAATCAAACTGTATCTTAATTTACAATATAGGTTATTAATTGACTCTAAGTACTCTACTTTCCCATTGTTGGGAAGAGGAAATTAGAGCATAGCATCTGTATTATAATAATGCGGATATCTACGGGCGTCGGTAATCGTCAAAATAACTTTAATGCTACCTATGCTATTAAAAAATCTAATAACATTTTGTGACCATAAATTTTGAATATAGACTATAATCATAAAGTATATTTTTACTGCCAAATTATTTTAAATTTTTACTACAATATGTGTTATAAATTTTATGCGATACACCAATCAGTAGACATTTAAGTGTACAACTATTTATTTGCTAAATATTTGTACAAAAAATGATTGAACAAATTTTGGAATGTAGACCTTAAATAAATATCGACTGTTTTTAATTACCGTGTCTTGTTTTACAGGTGAGATCAGAGTCAACGAGCAGCTAGTTCTAACCGTAATGCACACGCTCATGGCTAGGGAACACAACCGAGTGGCCAACGCTCTCGCTGAAGTCAACCCTCACTGGGATGACGAGACACTGTTCCAGGAGGCACGCAGAATCAATATCGCAGAAATACAACACATCACATACAACGAGTTCCTGCCAATCCTTTTGGGCAAAGATGTTATGGAGAAGTTTGGGCTGGTGCTGCAAAAAGATGTAGGCAAATATTATGATAATCAATACCAGTGACCTGTACTTTTGGGCAGAAATATTAGACCAAGTATAAATCGATGTACTCACCCTTATTTCCAACAGTATCAGAAAAAGAAATAGAATTGAGAATTGTGAAGCCATCCTTAATTATATTGACGCACTTTCAATATATCGTTTTATAAGAAATAGTTAATTTTTTTCTGTTCATTTTTATTACGTACGAGACGACCTATGCTTGGGTCCAGTATGAACCTGTTTTACTTTACTTTAAATACTGCCTATACTATATACCATAACTATTAATATTACTTAAACATTTACAGGGATACTGGGACGGCTACGATCCAGATGTAAATCCGGACGTAATAGATGCATTCGCAGCAGCTGCCTATCGCTTCGGACACTCTCTCTTACCAACTGCCGTGGAACGGTGGTCTAAAGCACATAAATTTATTGGTAAGAAATATGTAAATCTGATTCAGGTTTCTGGAACAGTATGTTCATTTCAGATTTCTTGTGCGTGCGAAGTGCGGTTCCGGGTGAATTTTTATAGTCTCATGTCCCAATGACTTAGATGGCCGCGTTTTAGGCTGGCTTACCTTGTCTATCCATAGTATATCTATGATGTCGACGCGACAAGGAATGCTTTACCTTCAGACGATTAATGCTGTACCCGAACTGTAACAGGTGTACCCATAGGGAGTCTATATAGTTCTCTCTTTGATTTATCTCTTAAATATTTTTTAATCCCGGCTACATCAGTAGGGTAATGTTTTTAAAGTGTATGTACATTTCGTGGTCCCTGCTATACCACACAGCTTGAAGGGGTTGAAAGGTTTGATGTGTCGATAGATTCATCTTTATAACGCAAATAGCACTGTGTACATTAAATCATATTTTAGGCAGTCGGTGATCTTAGTTTTACAATTAATTGTTAGGTTATTTACATCCAGGTGCTGCTATTCTACAACATTATTTATTTTTGTACCCAAATCATAATTTTTATTTCTTTTTACAGCCTCTAAACGACTATCGGATCTTATCCGAAGACCTTACGATTTATATAGAGCCGGAGTTCTTGATGAATACGTTATGGGATTAATGAATCAAGTAGCTCAGGCCATGGACGATTCCATCACCCAAGAAGTCACGAATCATTTGTTCAAAAAGGTTGGAGCCAGGTTCGGTATGGATCTGGTCTCCTTTAACATGCAGCGAGGTCGAGAATTCGGTTTGCCTGGGTACATGGAGTTCAGAAAATTCTGCGGATTGTCCGGCGCTGAAACTTTCCAGGACCTCTATAATACCATGACTAATGGCACTATTAGACGATATGAATCCATCTTTGAGCATCCCATTGACGTAGATTTATGGTCCGGTGGTGTATCAGAAAGGCCTCTACCTGGATCAATGCTTGGACCTACATTCGCTTGCATCATTGCAACACAGTTTTCTTATTCAAGAAGAGGAGATAGATTTTGGTTAGTATTTTTGAATTTGTTAAAAAAATTATAAAATTATAAAACTAGTAAGATCTTCCTCCATATTGTAAGCCACTTAAATCACCATAATGTAAGCCACTTAAATCACCATATTGTTAGTCGTGTATATCACCATAGTTTTAAAAATTTTATGTTACAGTTTTGAATATTATACGAACAGCATGTTTCCTATCGATAAATTACTCTTTTTTTTTACTTTCTGATTCCAGGTTTGAGCTCTCTAACCAGCCTTCATCTTTCACTCCTGAACAGCTGGTGGAGATCCGGAAATCTCGTCTCGCACGAGTCATCTGCGATAATACAGACATTATTGACACTGTACAACTTTATCCCATGGTACTTCCTGATCATGAACTGTAAGTTTTTATATTTGTATTATTTATTTATGGTTTTATTTGTTATTTACGTTTCAATTTCTTTCACCTTATACTAATACACGTTGATCCCATAGAGATCTAAAAGAAATATATATCACACTAATTGATTTGTCTCTATGGTAAATGTTTTGACATTTCAATCTAAAGTTCAAAATGTTAATTTCATCTCGTCTCTAAACTATATATATTATGGATATGGTTTCTGGTATGTATTTTTATGCTAATTAGATATCAAGTTAACATTTTCAAGATGAGACGAATTTTCTAAACTTCACAGTTTATTTACACTCTAATTTAGGCTTGTTTTAATCTTGCTACGGTAAGAGATATAATCATATAATACTAGTTTTAGGAAACAAACAGACCAATCATTATTCGAGATAAAAGTAAGCAGTTCGTAATCTATATCCAAAGAAGAAAAAAATGTCTTCTTGATTTTCCAATCTGCGTCTATATTTGTGCCAAATTTCAACCAAATCAAATAGTTTTTGTTAGAACTTAATAGTTTTTATATGATTGAGTAACAAACAAACATCCATCATTGGTTTCTCACTTACCTATTATAATAATAAGATTAAGATGGTAAGATTATATGTTATATTTCACAGCAACCCCCGTGTTCCTTGCCGAAGCGGAGTTATTCCATCGATGGACTTCAGTAAGTGGGCCGAACCTGCGCCCCTTTTCGGCGCTGCCAAGCAATACGTGAGTAGTTTCTCGTACAATCCTTTCCATGGGAAAAAATAGTCACACGTAGTAACTTAGCACCTTTAAAACTGTATATTAAAGATTTCATTGATACCAATATTTTTGGTTATAATAAAATTTTCGCAACAAAAATTTTATTAATCCAAATGTTTTAACATAGTTTCCAATGTGAGCGTATTTTTCAAAAAAATATAAATTTACTTTTTCTATAACTTTAAAATTCTTTTTGGGAGTTGCAATATCTAACTCATCTTTGGAATATATTTTTTTGAAAAGTATAAGCCCTATTCCAGTCAGTGCATATCTATAAGCATAAATTTTAACTTAGATGTAGCAAACACTGTAGTAAAACTTTGACTCTTGAAAATTTTTATAGTACTTTTAGAGTAAGTATTTATTTGTAAAATGTTGTCTCCTGATTTTTGTTTCACTTTTTGTACTAAATTGTAGTCATAGCATTAGATGTAATGTAGTTAAATAAGCACTATATTATAAATAGATATTAGTGGTGCCAATTTTAGTATAATTGCAACGTAGTTTACTCTTTAGATTTTAAAGATGCACAAAAGGAGAATGAATATTTTTGAAGATTTCACTGTATGATGTACCCGCTTTTCATTGTTATTATAACTTACATTATATTTGTCAATCACGGTGCGTCAATATTTTTAGAATTTCTATGAGATAAGAAATTCTATGGAAAACGTTTATATTAGCTACGCATTTATGCGATCCATCAAGTACTTTGTCCTAAAATGTAAATATAATTCTTTAATAACTGCTCCTTGTTATTTCTTCGTTTCTAAGCTCGTCGTAGCTCTTGCTTGCCAATTTATTGACAGTTTCATGCAATGTCGATTTATATTACCATGTCCATTTAATGCAACATAAAATATAATGACATTGTCCTTTTGTCATGTATCGTTTAATGTTAGGCGTCGTTAATTTCGATCAAAAACATTAATATGTAAACGCAGATTATTAGCCTATTTAAAGGATTTCCTGAACCATTTTCAAAACATATTTACATATAGGGTGCGATAGCACTGCGACAACAAACGCAAAAATAAAATTATTGTCGTATTTCGTAGTCTTTCCGGAGTAGGTTCGTTTTTATTTACATAGAAGAAGATATGCGAATACATATTAGGTATCACCATACCTAATCAACTAATATGCTGAGTGTGCTAACGTTTATAAATTAAGTTACAGATGTCCTATTTCATTTTTGTACTATATTCCAAATTTCTCGCTCTATTTTTTTTTTTTCATAAAACGTAAAACGTTAAATATATCTGGTAGTTAATAGATTATTTGTTTTAGGGAGAACCCATTTATTTCAATACATTACAGAGTTAATAAAATGTAACATCGAATCACAAAAAAGAGTCATAAATACGTCAGTGGTGACATGTACCTATGACACGTAGTATAAATACGTTAGTGGTGACATGTACCTATGACACGTAGTATAAATTAATTGTTAAAAAAATAATTTAAAAAATATAAAAATAAAATGTAATATGTTTACATATTTCGCATTCTTAGGAAAAAAAATACTATCCACGTAATTACGAATACACACTATGAAGTAAGTAATGTATGGAAGTATCCTTGCATGTTTTCTCATTGTATCATTTTTCAAAATAGGGTTGCACGTTAGTTATAATGATCTGTAACATGTTTTGTTAATTTATTTTGTTATTCGCCTACTTAGTTCTTGTTAAGCTTATAAAATATGAAACAATTTTGTACATACACGAATCATAAATAGATATTTTTGCAGTATAAGGGTTGTACTTTTATTTACACTACTGCTGCTTGTAGATACTTGTGTAATAGCTAATATTTTGAACACTTTACATTTAGCACTGTTAAACGACTTCAGCTAAAAAGTAGCCGTATATTTTCGTTGTAATAGTATAGCAAATGAGTAGTGGGAGTATTTTGATGACTATCGTCGCCCGATGTACTATACATACGCTACCCCCCCCCCCTTTCCTCCCTCCGCCTACATGGGCCACCTGAAACTCACACACCTCATGAAACCCGACAGCTGTTACTTATCCACGGTATCGTGTAAGTGAGAGTTACCTGCTCAGTCGTGCGTGCCCAATTCGGACAAACAAATTTTGGAGATAAACGTCCATTTTGAAACGAAAAATAAAAATCTGTTCCCTGTTTAAAAAAAATGACACTGTGTAAGTATGAAGAAACAATTAAAATTTTATCATTAAATGACTTTCCCTAACCCTATTCTCCAACCATAACTGAATTTCGCAGACATTTACTTAATAATTAAGTATTAAAAGAAATTAAAGATATTACTTTTTATATAGCACCTATAACCTAGACAGCAATTGGATAATTTAGCTCAGCAATGGTAAGTAGATTTGAGTGAAAATAGGAATGCGGGGTTTTCAGACTTGCTAAGATTAATAACCTGATGGCCTCACAATGAATATTATACACTAGAATTCCGGCTGGTTCGTAAGGTAACGTTTTACGCGGTTGGAAGGCCTATAGCAATCTTTTACTGCAGACGAATACAATCTGACGCCTGGACTCGCTCTCTCCCTCTCTCTCTTTAAACACAAGAATGTTTGTTTAACGTACACTCAAATTAGTATTTTAATAAAGTGTTTATATTTACAAAATTCGCAGATGACAGAAGCAAACATAACACACCAATACACCTTCGATGATAAAAATAATACCATTTCAAATAGATGTAAAAATGTTAACGGTACATCTGAAGCAGATGGTACTCTACGAAATTGCAACATACTAGACAATACAAAGATGTCTCATACAAATATAACAGTTTTGGGCTTATCGCAAAATGTGAAGAACTTTGTTTCAAATGAAACTAATCTCTCAACGGCGGCACCAAGTGTTAACAAAATTCAAAGTGGCGACACACTTTTAAAATATATTTATAAAACAGGTGATAAGACAGTTGATACTGAAAAGATAAGAGGTAATTCCAAAAACAATTTAAGAAGAAAGAAAAGATCTGAAATAAATAACGAAAATAAATATGTGGTACCAGTTGATTTCAATTACGCAGCGGCACATAATAAAGAAAGAGAAGAATTGTTAGTCGACCCAGATATTAAGGCAAACGTTATTAAAAATGCGGATTTAGCTGATTTTAATATAGAGACTATTCATGTAAATTCAGCAACACCAAGAACTGCCTTTCAAACTGCTAATAATGTAAAAGCCTTATATACCTCCAATGCTAACCCGTATGGCCTACAGGGCGAAAAAGACAAAACATTTAATTCAGAGGAGCAAATTGAATCAATAACACATAGAGATTCAGATACTGGTCGCACATATAACAGTATTGAAAATATAGGGCGTGACGATACTAGCGTGGAAAACACTAGACTTCAAAATATTAATCGTGACGATACAACGCGGGAAGATATAAGCCGGGAAAATGATAGCCGTGAAGACACCGGACCTAAAAACTCTAGGCATGACGATACAACGCGGGAAGATATAAGCCGGGAAAATGATAACCGTGAAGACACCGGGCCTAAAAACTCTAGGCATGATTATACTAGTAGTGAAAATTCTAGTAATGAAGAATTGAGTAAGGAGGTATTGGAAGAATCAAAAGAAAAAAATAGTCAAGAAAGTTATGAAAAATCAAAAGAAAATTCTGAGGAGAATAATAAAAGTACAGAAAATAGCAAAGAGGCTTTAAAATCAGAAAACAAACTGGAGGAAAATAATTCACACAACGTACCACCTAGTGAAGATTTCAAAAATATTTCAAGCGAAGAAAGCAATGAGAGTAATGAAAAATCACCAATTAATCAAAAATTGAAATCTGATAGTAACGATAGAAGCTTATTAGACTCAAATGAGTCTAATAACGATAAATTTCTAGATAGCCATGAATCTCTTTTAAATCCACTTAAATCCGAGTTAGCTAAAGACAATAATTCATCTTTACATTCATCACCATATCTTCAACCAAAATATTTAGGAAACAAAACAAATTACTTGAGTGGTAAATATTTAAATTCAGATTTAAGATCAGATCTGTCTTTAGAAGATTCTACTGAAAATTCTGATGAAATACCTCAAATTCATATTAATGACGGCGAAATCAAACCCGTTATTGAACTAAATAATGAAGAAAATAGTGATGAAATTAGTAAAGAAAATCAAGATGGTCCTCAAAGCCTGCCTTTAAAAGGTGCAAGCGAAAATAACTCCGAAGAAACTAATTTTAAAAAAGGAGTCGAATCGAGCGATGTTAAACAACAATTCGAGAGGATACCTTTAAATTATAAGCATAAAGAAAATGATACCTCCGATTCAATTTTAGAAACAAGTACCAATGATTCAAACGAGGCTAGTGGAAATGAAAACGCTTCGGACAAGCCATCTATAAAAGATGGTAAATATGATGAAAATTTGAATTTTAAATTTGACGATGTGTCCATCAAGCTTCCGGAAATAAAGTTACCGGATGATATTTTAGATTTTACATATGAACCTATAAATAGAAATGAAGACGAATCGAAAACTAGATACCCTGAGTATGCTGATAAAAAGTGGACACCTGAATCGTATAAATCATACCCAGACACTTATGATCTTGACCTCGATGGATACCAAAATAATAAAAAACACAAAAATAAGGACAGGTTTCGTCACAAATATTCTAGACAAGAAAATGAAGACAAAGAAGACCAAGAAAATGAAGATGACGAAGACCTTTACGAAAAGTTTGTGCGGGAGAGGTTCGGGAAACGAGGATCATTTACAAAAAGATCAGAGCAGTTAAAAGCTAGGCCTGAAATTGAAAATCGTGAACTTTATAAAAATATTCAAAATGTCTTAAAAAGGACTAATAATATACAAAAGGAAGCAGAGAAGAGTGCAGATCCCAACGCCGGATATTTATGGACATTAGAATATGGAGAAAGGCTTCGATAGTATTTAATTATTAAGCCTATTTTAAAACTAGCTAATTGTTATTTCGAATGTTAAGATGTAATGTACTCAATATATTAAAGTAATTTGTATTATTATTAGTTATATTTTTCATAAAGATATATTAAACAAGTGGAAAATATTTAGTGTATTTATGTCACTTAAGGTTAAGGTTACCGTGATGAAACTAAAAGCAAAATTTATATTTACAACTTTATATAAAGTTAGGTTAAATATTGTTTGTTTAATTGATTTTTATAACAGAAAGGATCCTACCATTTACCAAAAAACCTGGCCCGGGAGATCTACTACTAGGTAGTAATATAACGCTTCGATTTGCATTACATGTATCACCTACCAACTATTCATTCATAGCTACCAACTACTAATTCTTCATCACAAATATTAACCGTTTTGAGGGCTATGGGATCTGCGCCTGTAACGCCAGTTGGCGTTTGCATGCAAGATAAAATATGACGTCATAGTGATTTCTGAATAGGCGGGGCCTGAGAGCGAGAGAATTTCGTTAATTAGTAAGTCGTTCGTCAGTTTCACTCCATCTAGAGATGACTGACGTTTTTAAAGATCAAACAGGGAAATGTTATCACTTAAAATTATATCATCCTTAAACCGACTATACACCCAAACAGTTATACTTTAATGTCCATGTGAACGAATAGATATTGCCAAATATTTATTTTATTTACATACATTAACCAAATAAAAAGTAGAATGTAAAAGAAAGAAATAAAAAACAAATGTTAAATAAACGTTAGAATTAGATGGGTATTGTATCTAGCTGCACATCGAAAATCTAATTATGGGCTTCTCCACGGGAAATGGGAAAATTTGACAACTTATCTGTCCCTTATAGTTTCGCCATGTCCGTCTATCACTCCGAGGTTTAGCTTAAGAACTGTTAGTACTGGGGGGATGTAATTTAGCATAGGCATACGTGCTATGTTGGGTGTTTCTATAACCCGATATCACGCGAAGAATAAGCTCGCTGAAGTGGCAACGGGCTGGTCACACGCTCAGAAGAACAAATGGCAGATGGGCCCGTAAGGTTCCGGAGTAGAGGCCGCATTTGAGAAAACGAAGTGTTTTTCGACCGTTCAACAGGTGGGGAGACGATCTCCGTGCAGTAGCCAGTCTAGGATGGATGCGAATAGCAGCAGATTGGTTGTCTTTGCGTTCGTTAAAAGAGGCCTATATCCAGCAAAGGACCTATAAGAGCTGATGATGATGATGATCCTTTATTTACACCGACATAGGGGTAAAATAAATACTAGGATACATCCCCTAAAAGTATAAAGTGGGGAAAATTATAGGTAAATGTAAATTGGGGTGAAATCTTTTTTCCTCCTTCCCTTAGTGTCCCGGTACTGATGGATAGATATTTTAAGAATATTGAGGATTTGAGAAGATCGATATAGTAAATCATTCCTAGCTTATTAAGATTTAAATTACCAATTTTTGTTAGATTCAAGTGTCCCCCTCTCTCTCTAAGCAAAAAGTCGTTTTTTTATTAACTTACTATCTATATTATAAGGAAGTTTAAAGAGAAGCTATCACACTTAAGTAAGCTTTACAAGTTTATAAACAATTTTCGACCAATTACATTTTACTTAAAAAATCTATGATATCTAAATTTAAAAAAATAAGCTTTCCATACAATATTGTCTTATCAACTGAAGGTTTGTAAGGGAAATCATATTAACTCTTGGTCAGCGAGTCCGTCTCGCACTTGACAGTAGTACAAACAACGTGTGTGAAAGGCCTATGGTGGTCAACGATTGATGTAATATAGATACAGTCGGGAAAGTCGTCACTAATGTCAGTTGACTACAACCCCAACTGCCTTACAAATATGAGGCGTCATTCCAGACATTCTGATCGACGAGGACGACCAAATCATGACTTCGATCGAGGTAGGTATATATAATACACCCCGTCCGAAGTAATCAGGCGAAGACTATACGATTCAATCCACAATCACAACATCATGACAGACAATAGTACACAGGTGCGTGTCCGAATAGTCAGAACAACGATGTTATTGCAGTCATAGGAGATAATTCCATTATTTTACGTGATATGCCAACGAGCCCAAATTAAGCCGTCATAACGATTAGGTTAACCACGACGACCGCGTGCGAGACGTACCACCCGCCCGTGGTGGAAGAGCGGGCCGGTTCCCCCAGCCATGATAGCTCAACGAATTTTTCCAATCACCACGATAATGTAAAGCCAACTTTAGCCGACCCGAATGAACTTCCCCCCCTCGTCAAGGAGGTGGGCGAGGGGACAGGGTCCCCTCGGTCAAGATAATAATAGTTAGTTTAGCTTATCTCAAATAATAATCGGGATGCATCCTTCCCATCTGCGGGAAAGACGGGGGTCTACCAAAAAGTCGTCGTCGCCGGACGTGTCTCATAGGATGAAGCACAAAGTAGTTAAGAAAAGAAAAAGCCAGCCTAAAACGCATTCGCACAAAGTCGAAAGAGCAAGCAAATATCTCTCACTATCTATCTCTGTTTTACAGAGCGCCATTAATATTTCTCTGGACAATGTGCATGCGAGACAAAGATAGTAATGTAATTCTCTGATCTCCCTTAGCTGTTAAACACTTAGGCGCTTAGTACACACAAGCAGCCTAATAAATGAGATATTTCTTGCAAGCCACAAGCCTCTACTGATGATTATCATTTTACTTTGTTTGTAAAACTAAGTTCTTTATCGAACATCGCGTTACATAAAATAACTTTTGCACACTGCACACATGCTATGAAAATGTGAACTCAAAAAGTACTGTACTGATTATTATGAAAATTGGTGTATATATTTTTCAACAGAGGAGGTTTGTATAATATATATTTTATTTTTAAAATTATTTTTTTCAAATTTATTTTAGTTGAAGGCATAGCAACACGTGCTGAATATTGGTCGTTATCGAATAAGAAAAAATGAATTTCATTTAAAACGTATGCATAAGTTTATTGTACGATATCACTCAATTGAAAAAAAAATCATGATATGTTGAGAATTGACGGCTATAATTGGTCTGTGGTTGACTGTTCTGTCCAAATTCAAAACTCTGTGACTTCTGTTTGGAGGTTAACTCTACAGAAAAATAAAAATTCTAAATTCCAATTAGAAATCCGGTAAAACAACAGGCAAATAGTATTTTTATCTTATTTGCATAGAAATGGCAGGAGAAATACAAAAAAAGTTGCAGAAAGAATTTGAAATTTATAATGGTATACAGAAAGAATTACAGAAGGCGGTGGCTCAAAAGCAACAATTAGATAGTCAATTGAATGAAAATAAAGCTGTAAAAGAAGAATTAAAGTTGCTGAAAAAAGATGCTGAAGTTTTCAAACTTATTGGCCCTGTGTTAGTTAAGCAGGACTTGGAAGAAGCACGGCAAAATGTTGCTAAAAGAATGGAGTACATTAACAAAGAAATTAAAAGGAGCGACGGACACATTTCAGCACTGGAAAATAAACAAGAAGCAATCCAAGAGAATCTTAATAAACTAAAGAATGAGCTTGGAAATGTGAAGAATCTTGCTTGAAGGGAGCTATATACAATTAAAAGTATAATAACATATTATGTGTTGCTATATATTGTATTGTTTTTATTTATTTAACAATAATTATAAATATACTAGGTGTAACTGAATAAACGTAACATTTTTTAAGCAATATTTATTTGTGGAGGAATAGCATTGTTTCCAAGTTATCTCACAAAAGTACTGATCCCTATTCTCTTACAAACTACTACACGAATTACAATAATATATTTCATTTAAATCTTACAAGCTGTATTTGTTAGACTTACTATTATCCATAGAGCTGATGTGCAATTGTGTTTAAGCCAATTTGCTATTTATTAATATGGATTTTTTGTTTACAGTTTATACTTAAATTTTGTCTTGATGTCAAACTATGGCATGTCTCAACATGAAACAAAACCTAGCATTGGGATTGTTTGGATGTCCAATATACAATTTTCTGTTAAACAATACTTTTTTTTTTAAACAACAGTACAATAGATGTTAGAAATGATAGTGCATCATTTCGAAACGTAGATACTTTGCTTGCTATCCTAGTGTCTTAACCTCTACCACAAGCAGACCAAGTGTCTTCCCTTGGGTTGTTGTATTGAATATATATAAAGATACAAGTACAATCTGTTAGGAGATAGTTATAATTTAGCAATCTGTCATTATAGCAAGTTATTGCATTTGAGACTATTCTATCAATGTTTATTGTATATAACGAATGTTTCCATGCACATATCATAGGATTACTAAGGCGGCTGGCCTATTGCCACATTTGAAAAGATAGGTTAATAAACAAGTAGGTATAAGGTTTTTAATGTCACCAAATATTTATTTGTATTTTTGTCATTAAAATTCTCATAACAAAAATTATGGAAGCGTAATTCACTTTTGACAATGTGTTTGGTGACTAACATTACCTACTGGCTAGGGACCTAAAGACCATCATGATGTATCATACAGTATGAATTGTTGAGAATTGAACAGTACCACATCTGAATGGTTAATTAATATCAACATATTAAAAACAAAGTTCCCAGATGCCGTTTGTCTATATGTGATAGTTTTTTTTAAACTGAAAAAAATCTAAAACAGCTTACTGAATGAACTTTGATTCAGATCAAGGTTCATCAATGGAAGGTTTATTATTTGTTATGGTAGCAATCCACCCATCGATATGTAGGGGCGAAGCCCAGGCGGATGAAATGATGGCGGCGATATGAAAGTTTGTATGTGTATTTGTTACCCTTTCACAAGAAAACCTCGGATCGAAATCGAATAAATGACATTTTTTTAACGAACATGGTCTACTCATATCAAAATTTCGGGAAAAATGTGGCTATCACAACAAATTTATACCGTTTGATTTTTAAGTATAGGGTGGCTAACGAGAAATATGACTACCGACGCCCATAACTAGCGTGCCAATGCGCAGCCCTACTTTCCTCCTTCCCTCAAATGGTCCATCGTCTACTCACAAACCGAAGCGCGCGTAAAGTTCGACACCGAAGACGTCACTATACGCGCGGTGGTGTCATGTGCGCGAGATGTACCTCCCCTGTCGTGCCAGCGCAATTCTGCTGCAATGCATCATGGCACTACCTCTTACTAAACATCTCTGGTTCTCTTGTACGGAAATACATTTTATTGTGTTATACAATATTATAAGTAATACAGTGGATAGACGGCAGAAGCCCAAGACTTTGTGTTTGGTGTGGGTGTTAAAAGCTTCAAATGAATGAGGCTATCGTATTTGCAGTTGAAACTAACTACATCCAGTGGGTCTAGGATCAATTCAAAGATTCTCATCGTTGTCTCCCGGGGCACAGGTATAGGTTACAACTTGAAGATACATTAAAAATTTTATACAGGTAAAACCGTGAAATTATTTGTATTGGCACATGTTGTCAACTCCTACTTGAACAGATTCTGGCTGCCATTTAGCACTCCCACACGTCAGAGGTTATGACTAATTTATTAGTCCTTTTTTCGGACCTGAACCTATGCTGCAGAAGCGAATAGAAGCCCGATATAGCTTCACCGGATTGCTATGAGTGCTCGTCTGACGACGAGACTAGGTTGGAGGTCGAAGGAGATCCCGCAGACGCATCCTGATATAAGAGTGTTTGTAACAGCTAATCTAACAATTACTATAAGAACAGAGAGGTCCCGCCTCCCCTGACTCTGACGCCTGGGGAAGCTCGCGCGCGATAGCTAAAATGGCCTCGGTGCTGACGTGATCGTTTGGCTCATGACAGGGGGGGGGGGGAATATCTAATCGATGGGGGCGGTATTATCTGAGATAGGCAAATCGTGAAACGTGTTGAAGTTAGTCCATACTCTGAAGGCGACGTTCGGACTGTTCGTAGTCGAACGTGTGTGCTTGTGCGACTTGAATAGTGTCTGGGTTGTACCGTAAACATACGCTACAACCCAGACAGTATTCTTGTCTCCTTAGACTGGGCGTGTGCTCTCGTATCCGACAGCGTGTTTGCTGAAAGTGTTTGACAGTGGTCGCGCTGTGGCCGCATTCATCCGACAGACAGGGACGACGGCCGATGATAGTCACACATTTTGTGTAGCCCACAGCTTCTGTAAGGGTTGGGATGACCAGGTACCCGATCGCAATCTCCACTTGTGATGGGTTTTTTTTATAGTATAGGGGGACAAGCGAGCATTTGAAGGACTACTGACGCCCATGAACATTATCCTAATTATACCTATACGTTGCACTCCTTTTTGCCTATCCCCCCCCCCAATAGGCCACCGGCTACTCACAAACCTCACGAAAAGCGACATCGTAGGTGTCACTTTACGGCGGTATCAAGTGAGCGAGTGGTAATTCCCCGTTCGTGCCGGCCCAATTGCATAGGAGGATATCCTCCCATACCTCTCATGCAGATATTGTAAAAAATAGAAAATCACTTCCTGCGAACGAAACTGTCTGCGGTACGTACGCAATCTCGACCTACACAGGGACTTTCAATTGCCCTCTATCAGAGGTCACTTCAACTATCATTTAGTAAGAGGTAGTGCTATGCATAAGAGGTAGTTAGTCCCTTGCTGCATAGGAGAAGGTAGTATGCATTGTGCATGACACTACTGTCATGCACAACGAATGGCACTGCCGACGTGTAGGTCGAGATTGCGTACGTACCGCAGACAGCCGGTGGCCATTCGCAGGCAGCGATTTTGTATATTTTACAATATCTGTATGTGGGAGGTTTTAGCATGAGCAAATACTACGCTGGAGTATGACAGCATCGGGCGGATACTGACTTTGTAGAGCTTTGTTCCTAAGAGACATCTCACTTTTAGCATGTATTAGATAATAAAGCTCAATATGTAAGACGTACCGCACTTTATTTTTATCGACGTACGCTTTTATCGACTCTGGTTAAGCGCTCTTTGAGGGCAAGAGCACGATGAGGAGCGATTCCGAGATACTCCACAGAGTTTACTCGTGGCGTTATTAGTCTAAAAGGTTGTTAGCACTGATTTACAAAAATCTCAAGATACATACAGTCAGCGTCACAAAATCGTCCTTAACTTCACTTTGTAAAAACGACTTAAAAACATGCGCGTAAGATTGAATTTGAAAAAAATAATGCACTTCTTTCAAATAGAATCTGCTTTGTAAAAACGACCTTCGAACGAATTCATGCGCTTAAGGTTGACTTTTGAGGAATGTATGTTTGTATACAATCACGAATACTTTAGAATGACCGTTCAGCATGAAATTGTGTAAAAAATACAAGAGTATTTTTATAAATCAGTGACTGTTAGTAATTTTTGTAATCAAATTCATATATCTTATTTGTAAACATAATTTTATTGGAATTTCATAAAAGTTATCACACAAACATCACTTTATTTATAGATAAATAATTATTTCGCAACTGCTAATCTCAGAACAAATTTATATATTTGATATAATTATAATTTGTACAAAATATATCCATCATGAATGGGCTACGTACCTACATATTGTGTAAAAATATGCCTTACACTTACATCTTTAATTGAAATGATTAAAAAAGATACATTATTTAAATTCAAAACATTTTGAGGAGGAAATCCAGCCTCTTAACATATTTTAGGTCAATACTTGTAAATTCAACTTTGTTTCAACTGTGTATATTGTTTTGTTGTACATAAAAACTTGTATCAAAAATATTTAATGTGACTCACATTAAAATATAGGAAAGAATATTTACTTAATTCTACTTTGGACACATGGCACGCTGCAAAATGGCATCTCTTGCTTAACAACAAATCTTCCACTCAATAAACTTTTACCGCACATGCGGCCAGAACAAATAAAACAATCGGCATGCCAATGTATGTTACTCCAAGATACTCCTTGTTGTTCTGGACCAATGACACCTCCACATGCTTTACACTTCTCTGCATAGTATTGATCATAGCAAGATAGGCAGATAGGTAACCCAGTTTTATCATCCGGAACATATTTTTTCCCCCCCAGAGGAGCATCACAATGGTAGCAGCAAAAATGTTGAACGTGGAATGCTCTACCCTCTGCGGCAGTATATGGTCTCATAAATATTAATTCATCGCAACCAGCACATCTAGGTATTTCGAGAACATTTGCCAAATCTCTAGCACAATAAATTTCTCCCTTGTAGTAGAAGTAAACTAGGTCTGCCAAGAGTTCATTACATTTACAGCATGTGAAACACTGTGGATGCCATATAGCATCTTGTCCCGCTCTCTCAGCTTTAACTGCAACTTCTCCCGCAAACATCGAATTTTGGCAACGTTGACATGGCACCCCTTCATTATAAAGTTTCCTGTTGAATTCCATTTCTGCTGGATTCAAAGACATATCAGCAAATTGAGTAAGTATTGGATCAATCTGTTCTACATAGTTACCTAGTTGTTGTGGATTTCCAGGTAGATCTATAGCCTGATTATTATCAGAGGTGTTCCAATCATTGTATGGTGGAGTTGGCGAAGAAGCTCCTGGATAGGTGTTATAATTGGGTAAGGGGGGAGGTGGAAGGTCCTCTTCAGAGTGAGTCCGCAAGTAGTCTCTTAAAGGTGCGGTTTGTTGTGGTTCAACTTGATTGATTGGTTTTGTTACAGTAGAGAACTGTGGATTTATTTTTGTTGAACAAATAGTTCCACTGTGTTCAGGGGTTGTAGGTTCATGTTTCCAGCTCCAAATTTCTCCATTTGGAGCAAATATTGTGCCTTTCTGGACCCTACTATCAAGCAACTTAGCGGTCCCCATAATATTGTTATTTGAAAGGGAAAGCAACTCTGGCATTATCTGTGCCCCCAAAGTTTTGTTTGCAAATTCATTAATTTCATCTTTGAACTGAGGATTTTTATTGTATTCATCACGGAATTGTTTAATGGGCTGAAGATAAACGTCATTTGCAACAGGAATGTTCAAATCATTGAGGTTTTTCAATAATTTATCATACACCGGACCGTGCTCTACAGCACTTTTTATCCTATCAGACTCAATATGCATAATTTGAAGTTTGTCTTTCACAACTTTACTCAGAATTGGACTAGAACTATAATCTGGTAAGTTAGCAGCACTGCTTACAACATTACCTTGATTGTCTAATACAAGCTTTTTGTCAGAGGCATTTTTAGGTACAATATTATATTTAACACCCCTAGATATGTTTGATATCTTCAAAGGCAAAGCATACGATTTTGTGTGACTCTTGCTATTTTCAACTGAATATACTTCACCATTTTGTAGAGGGCCTACTCTCACAACATTTCCCATGCCGACAACATGATCTTTAATTCGTGTAATATATTCCTGAAATAATGAAATACAGATACAATATATTATAATAAAAAAATAATCATACAATTGTAACACAAGATGGCTCAAAGGAACACCAAAGCATCTTGGCGATTACGAACTGATGTACTATTTGGTTATACATAAAAATATGTACAACCAGAGATTATGCAGATGACACATCTGCCTTTCGTCTATTCACATAAACCAAAGAGACGCGACAGCATAGCTATCACTTCACGCCAGTATCATGTGCGCCAAGGTACATTTCCAGTCATGCCGGCCTGTGCATATACATACCGTGTGTTCAGATTTCTCTTGATCAGATGCATCTTGCCTAGCTGCTGGTGCAACATCATGTGGAGGTAATTGGGTTCTTAGTTGTGCTCGACGTTTCTTAGCAGCCTCAGACCCTGACACTGGTGCTAGCTCTCCCAAACATGACATGTACTCTGAAACCTAAAAAATTGTAATTGAAAATAAATATATGACAACCTATAGGTACTGCGAATGCAGCAGTGTCCCCACATAATAATACAGCTAGATTTGTACTATTATGTTGGGACATTACACCCTATTTGGATTATACTACCTACAGCCTACGTTTTCAACTCCATCAATGATTGAGTATTTAACTTTACCAAAAATTTATATGTATTAACCACTGATACTGTTTACTCTGATATAGAGAAAATAGAAAAACTCTGATATTACGACGATATCCTTGCTTATGTAGAAGATAAAGCAACAACAAAACTCACAAAATCATTAACAGAGTACATTCTATTTTTATTTAGCTTAGATTTTGGTAATATAATGGCAGTATTTAATAGTCACTTTGAGATGAGTTGTAGTATGAGTATCAACGCCCCGAGCCCTGGGCCCTAGGAGGACGACTGACTAAATAGGGCCTCTATAAGGACACATGTAGATTGGAGGACTCTAATTGGTGGCATACTGCCACAATAGCTTAATATAGATTAAAATGGTACATTCAATTCAAAGTATGAATCAAAATTATTTATTATAATAAATAACTACCCTCGATAAGTAGTACATTAATAAATGTCAATCAGTACACATATCTTTTCCCAATGCCTATAGAGATATAAAAAAACAAAAAGAATTAATTATTAATGCCAATAATTTCAGCCCATAGATCCTGTGGCTCTTGACAGGCTTGTTTCATATCCTATATGATCCGGCCCAGGCTCAGACTTTGGAAGTACGCTAGTAGGGGCCCCTGTACGCACCAAAATGTGATCTGCATGTCGTCGATGTAGCTCTCCATCTTCCGTCCACACCCTATGGAGTTGAACCGTTCGATCATCTCTATAGATGGATATAGATACTTATATATGAGCCAGGGAAGAAATGTGATGCCATAAACGTTCTTGTTCTCCTTTTGACGGAACCAAGTCAGGATAGTATGGAAACCGCTGTCCTGTACGGCCACCCGTTCAAAAGATCCGCATGCATTTTATATGTTGACCTGTTAGGTACTGATAATGCGTCTTACTCAGCTATTCACTCTATGACATCCAACTAGCAGATTTCTTCAGTTTATTCTTAAACGTCTGTACCGCACGTTCTTTTTGAGCATTCGTGGTCGGGTGATACAGCGTAGAGTATAAGTCCCTGATGTTATTCTTCGAAAAGAATGTATTAAATTCTGCAGAGCTGAAAACTCGGTCATATTCTGATAGCAAAGTATCCGGCAATCCCTGCGCAAGAAGGCGACTGTAGGCGTAAGCTCTCGCTTAACTACCTCAGAGCTGTGGGAGGTGGAATGAAAGCGATCCGCTAGAGAAGGCACAGTGGGATGGAGGCCCGTAAGTAACTCCACGTTGAATGGAGTTTTCTTGACTGAACTTTCTCCATATCCTCAGTTCTACAGGCGTCGCTTTCCTGCCTCATGTCATTTACGTTAGGTTCGGTAAAATTGATCTGTTTCAACCCTGATTAATGATAGTTAAACTATTAGAGTGACCATTTTAATTAAAAGGTGGTTCAATGTTTCGATTTGTGACTTTTAAATCGAAATATCATAATGAAGACTTTGTTTTTCAGGTTTTAAACATGTTTTATCTTAATTTCAATGTATAGTGGATGTAGGTTGGAATAAAACAAAAATAAATGGAGATAATTATGAAATATCCTAAAAGTAATTGCTTAAACAAAGACAGTGTGACGTCGAAACTCAAAGTAAGGTTGTGGACATGCCCATCATGCCCGCAACGGTAGATCCGCGCTTGGTTAGTACAAGACATGTCTTATGTTGGAATAGCACGGCGAAATGAATACTGATCCCACTCCAAGGTTTATCGGGCGCAGCCTAGGTCTACGGATCCTTTGGCGTATTGTTCCTAACAATCTAGCACTGTCCGCATGCTTGCACAGTCATCTCAATATCATTGTCAATATCAGCGCACCATATATAGTCTACAGCATATGCTTTCGCCTAGACAATCCTCGCATGTGATGTATCCGTGTCGACAGTCATTCGATTTCATTCTACCGTTATGTTTCTTTACGTGCTTCAGTTCTGTAGCACTAGCTAGGTAGCTAGGTAACTAGTTAGGTAACGTCGCTTAGTGGTTGAGATAGTATAGTAGTTGTACGCTGCCTCATATGTAAGATCCTGTCTTCAATAAATCCCGTGGCAAACTCTCCTCCCGCAGTAATATATAAAATTATATCATTCGAAAAGTCTATCCAACACTTGGATGATACCACCGTATTTCGCTGTAGTAGGCTTTGCAGGTGCTAATAACGACGCAATTAACGCGTGTTTTTGCCGCATTTTGATAAAAACAAAGAACATCCCCCACACGTCATGATCACTGCCACTTGCTCTCACGGCATCTACCACTCTCCTTTATAAATAATCGCACCATATTTTATCTGTCCCGGAAATACTATACTAGCAGTATTTTAACAGCATTAATTTTCCTCATTGCCATTTAAGTGATACAACCAGTTCGAAGTATGAAGCATAACTATTTGTTATTAAATTTCCCTCCTAGGGGAGGGAAATATAATGTACTTATTCATTAGAATTTATATAATATGCTACATTCTCTCTTTTGAATGAAAATAAATACATACTACATAGCTGAAAAATCAGGCAGTTGTTTAATTTCCATGAAACTCTTAGTATTTTCCATTGCTTTTCATGATATAAACATTAGTAACAGATGCCGCTGTATAATTATATCACATACTTAAAGGAATAATACTTTTGTTTTTGTAGACTGGGTACTGGTTGGCGGCACTATTTCTCGCGCCTCAACAGTTCGACTGATTAGCGAAAACTTTTATGTCTTCTGGTTTAGGAAATTTTTGGGACCGAAGAGACGGTCCCCCTCCGTAGCTACACTAGTGGGACGGCGCGCGGTGGTGTGGTACAGGATAATTGAGCTCGATTATTGTTTGGCTTGTCTGAGGAGGCCGGCCTCCTCAAACCCC
>JAFELO010001091.1:514969-532856 GCA_017140195.1 Eumaeus atala | reverse complement strand
GACGGTCGGAGTATGTAGCGCAAATCAACTACAAATCAGTAAAAAGCCGTGATCATGATTAGTTTATTATTATTAGAGTTCTCTAAAATATCTTCAACATATTCTAAGATCTCAACTTATGGATACAAACCCGGTTTCACATTTGTAAGCAGTTTGTGAGTTTGTCATTCGTGTCGTCAGTCAGATTTTATAACTGTGTTACTATATGTAAGATTTCAACACCTTGATTGGTTCAAGGCGGCATACATAGTATTGGTTCTAGCAAGAAAAATGCATTTATGAACCATCCAGCAGACTCAAGGGGGCCCGAAGGGTGTTGGGCTTAAATGAATAGACATTTTTGTCTTGTGTTATATATTGAGTTGTCATTTGAAGTTGACTTGACATGTCATCAAAAGATAGTAATTATTTTTTAAGTGAATTAAGTTTTTTATCAATGATAAATTTTTACAAAAGGTTTAAATATCATTATGAGATTACAGATTATTGTATTGTATTGTAATGATTTTTTGTCATAAATATCAGCATTTAAAATGTTGCTATTGATAGATATGAATTATCAGATATGAACATTCATACAGGCCCTTACAACCCACTTGAGATAGTAAAATTTACATGTTCAATATATATAGTATAAGAAAACCTTACCAAATCCGTTGATGCATTAGGAGGAACCCAATCCAATTTTACGGGTTTATCAGTTACACCTTGAATCTTGATCAACGGCACTGAAATAAAGGAAAATATTCATAATTACCTGACACACTAAACATCACATATTCTAACATTTAAAGATCTACTTGTTATACAGACATGATCCTTTTTTGGGTCTTGCTGTGCCAAGAAGTTCAAACTGTGCCCATCCAGTTAAGTCATCATCTTGAACATCGTGGACATCTTTGCTGCAATGGCATGCTCTGCAAACTTTTCTCCAGAAATGTAAATCTAATCCAGGACAAGTTGGCCCTAAAATAAATGCATAACAAACTCTTTATAAATAAAATTTATAAACGAATTATTAGCGTAATTGAATGAATGAAATTTTTCATACGTCTTTAAAACTAGTTATAATAATAATGTCCATACCGCAAGAATTACAAGATGCCCCAGCGCCGCTATCATGACCAAGTCTGGCTTTACTCAACTTTTCTCGCTGACTCTCTAGTTTTGATAACCACGCAGGTGCTTCAGGCGTTTCCACACATGACTCACTCATCTTTAATATTAAATTTCAGCATTGGCTTCTCAGAAATATGATATGATATTAGTTTTATTAAAGTATTATACTTGTATACATTACTTACTAGTGTAGCTTTAAACGATGACCATATCTATAGAAAGCACTATAACTTTGAACTTTATAATGTATAACAAATAAATCAAATAAATAATAGAAAAAAAAAAACAAACACAAAAGTTAGACACCGGTTCTTCGATAGCTGGCACACCCACTTCCCAGTAATGAATAATCTATAGTTGGCACTTGGCTTTGCAGTTGGCACTACAAAACCAATGTTGGCATATCAATTTTTTAACCAAAAATATTTTTAATCGCATTGAAATCGAAATTTTCTTCAATTTAAACCACCCAAAAAGATGTATCTTGGCCTTGTATAAGACAATAAATGTGTTTTTATAGTTATATAATAAATACGTACGTTACTCTAGGTCGTTATGTTTTAAAAATGAAGTTAGTAATTTTTTAATGTACTGTTTGTTATTTATTACATACTTGATCAGGTTTATTGGTTATTAGTGTACAAATATTGCATATCCTGGCAAGCAAAAGTCATGTGTCCATCTTAGTAACAGTATTTCATAACGGTACTCCACAATATTTAGTCACTATATTTCACTATAGTAGTATTGTTGTAACGAAATTAATTATGCCAATAAAGATAATATTTACTGGAGTATAAAAATATAATAACAAGACAATCATAGCCATCGTTTGGAAGTGTCAAATAAAATGGTTATAGACAATTATCAGAGAAAAGGCAAAAATAAATCAACACTTATAATCATAAAACATAAATATTGATCCTATCGTAATTCAGGCACATAGAGATAAGTTTTTTCTATATGTCCTGGCTACGTTTAATGTGCTTTGTGATATCAAAATGCCTTGTTATCCTACATCCAAAAGGGGATATTACACCACAACTTTGTATTGATAGGTGCCAGTTAATAGATGTTAGACCTCAGATATAATATAAATCTAGCAAGGAAGTAATAGGCATTTAAGCTGCTTTATGACTGCAAATGGCCGTCTTGCTCAATGGAGAAGGAAGATGGGAATCCAATAATATCATTTTCTAAATAATATCCTATTTGTAATATGCATTGTGCATAGAAATTAATGAAAAAAGAGAAACGGAGAGTGTATGTATCTTTCGACTTAGACGGCCCTATTTTAGACTGGCTTTCCTTCTCTATCTTTATTATCCCTACGGTTCAACGCTGCGGAAATAAGTCAATGAAGGGAAATGGGGAAGCTGCTATAAAATAAAATACAGTACGTTTATGGTTCCAATGTTTTTGTTCTGAAAATATTCAGAACATAACCTAGTCAGACAGAAACCCTTGTTAACCATAAATAGGTAAAGGGGATCGAACACCTCATACAATTTGTGAAAGGAGCTAGCAAACATGCATTGAATGCTACGTAATATTACTCAAACGTCTCAATAATGAGCGTATTCATGTCGTCTCGTTACTAACGATTAAAAGTGTATCCTGTATGACAATCGAAAATCATCACTCATCACAATCGTTATACTCAGGTGAAACAGACAAATCCTGTCTTACAAAATAGTGTCTAGTGGCCTAGTGGTGGTGTCACTACAACTTCCTTAATAGGGATGAGCTATACGACTACTCCAGAAGTTTGCTGTCATCAATTGGAAAACATGATGATAAAGCGACCGGAAAAAACCGAGGCTGCTGTATTGCTCCAGCCCACAGCTGCTTCACCACAATGCTAGAGCCCATACTTGAAGACAGACGAAATCCAAATTTGTGAAGCTAGGGTTGGAATGTGTTTGATACCCACTATATTCTCCGGACCCTGCTGCTATAGATTACCATTTTCCAGAATTTTAACAATTTCTTAAAGGGTAATTAATTCCACTACAATGAAGTAGTCAAAATCTGCCTTCAAATAATTTATTTATTCTCACTCCCGCAATTTTTTCAGCGCACAAGAAAGTGAATTGTTTTTCTTGTGAGGTAGGTATGTTCGCACGAAATCCTCAAAAACAAATCCAATGCAAACGACCGTGAAAACACTTACTATTATGCGGACAATATAGATTTTAAACACACTTTAAAAGATTCTAAACAGAAAATATTTTCTAACGAACAACTAGCTTGCTGCTTTTACAGTCAATTTGGGAACGTGATTGGCAAATCAAATCATAGACCTAAACACTAATGGCATTCGCCAATCAAGTCTCCAAAATAAGCATTGACCGTGTACGGATCCGCTCATCCGTCCGTCTAGCCATCTCATTAGGAAGGGCAACATTTTTAGTCTGTTTCTCATTACAATTGACATAGTTTCATCTCACTCGTTCGCATGAATTGTAAACTGGATAGGCTGGATAGTGGATACTGCATAGCGAAGATTTAGAATTTAGTTAATTTACCTAAAATATCGCACTTTTGAAACGCGTGCAATAATATTAATTTGTTTAATGTTTTTGAGTGTTGTGCAACTTATTTTAAAATGATATTTCTATAGAAAGTATATTCAGTGTGTTAGTGGCAAATCTTCGTTGAAAATAGGTATTGATTTGTTTTCAGTTTGTATTGTGTGCTAAGGAATTAAAATGTCGATGAGTATTTAAAAAGAAGACAAAACTTGAAAATCTCGAGCTAGCTGCGATTATTTATATTTAGAACTATACGTAATGAATCTCGATAACTCTTCGAGAGAAAATACAGAAGCACTTGACACAATTGGCACTGTTAGTCCAAGAGAGAAATATCACGGTATGAGGGAAAAAAAGTTATCGGCTGCTTCCTTAACCAATACTGAGGGAGCCCGTCCTAAAGTCGTAACTGTAAAACACCCAGAATCGAATAAACCAAAACCAACGGCAAAGAAGAATAAACCGATTCAAGCCGACCTTGACGTTATTAAGGAGTTTACCAGATGCCGAGATGAAGGCGTAAAAAGACTCGATCTAAGCAAATCTTCAATAACGTCACTTCCACCTAATGTAAGAGACCTCACACATCTTGTCGAATTTTATTTATATGGAAATAAACTAGTAGCTCTGCCGGCAGAGTTTGGTTGCTTAACAAATCTTCAAACTTTAGCTCTTAATGAAAATTCTCTGACAAGTCTACCAGATTCTCTTTCTAACATAAAATGTCTGAAAGTCCTAGATTTACGACATAATAAATTAAATGACATACCAGATGTAGTATACAAGTTAACATCCTTAACAACACTATTCTTACGTTTTAATAGAATTAGAGTTGTTGGTGATGGTATAGCAAATCTCATCAATCTCACAATGCTAAGTCTGCGAGAAAACAAAATAAAAGAACTATCTTCTGGTATTGGAAAGTTAACAAACTTGGTGACTTTTGATGTTTCTCACAATCATCTGGAGCATTTGCCTCATGAGATTGGTAATTGTGTAAATTTATCAACATTAGATTTACAACACAATGAACTATTAGATATACCGGAAACAATTGGCAATTTACATGCAATTACTCGTATTGGTTTGAGATATAACCGGCTTACTGCTATTCCTTCCACACTCAGTCATTGCAAGCATATGGATGAATTTAATGTGGAAGGTAATTCTATTTCCCAATTGCCTGATGGGCTTTTGTCTAGCTTAACAGAATTAACTAGCATTACTTTGTCCCGGAATTCATTTATGAGTTACCCCTGTGGAGGCCCCGCACAATTTACTAGTGTGTCATCAATTAATTTAGAGCATAATCAAATTGACAAAATTCCATATGGGATATTTTCTAGAGCAAAAAATTTAACCAAACTAAACATGAAGGAAAATTTACTTACTTCTTTACCTCTTGATATTGGCACATGGCTAAATATGGTTGAGCTTAATTTGGGCACGAATCAGCTAACAAAATTACCTGAAGATATACAAAGTCTGGAAAACTTGGAGGTCCTGATTCTGTCTAATAATCTCTTGAAACGTATACCACCTAGTATTGGAAATTTAAGGAAACTGAGAGTATTGGATTTGGAAGAAAATAGATTAGAAGTCCTTCCCAGTGAAATTGGCTTTCTACAAGAGCTGAAAAAGCTTATAGTTCAATCAAATCAATTAACATCCCTACCACGTTCCATTGGCCATTTAATAAACTTGACATTTTTAAGTGTTGGAGAAAATAATCTGCAATACCTACCAGAGGAAATTGGAACCTTAGAAAATCTAGAATCCTTATATTTAAATGATAATCCTAACTTATGTAACTTACCCTTTGAACTGGCGTTATGTGTCAGTTTACAAATAATGAGCATAGAAAATTGTCCTTTAACATCACTTCCACCGGAAGTTGTCTCTTCAGGCCCGTCATTGGTAATCCAATACTTGAAGACACAAGGCCCCTATAGAGCCATGTGATATGAGGACAATGACTATCACATGCCGACTGGAAATGATGTTTAATAAGGTCTTCAATACTGCTATTGTGCTTATATTAATTAATATTTTATGCAGAAATTCTTCACACATAGAATAATCATGATTCTATTTATTTTAGCCTATATGCTTTATTCAGTCTTCCGTTTTTTTTAGAAATAAGACAAATATTTTTAAATTCTGTAAATAATAATATTGTAAAGCACAGAAAATGTAAAGGAATTAGATATTGTTTGGGAGCATAATACATAATTATTATAAAATGCAAGTCAAATAATAATTAATTATAAAATTAATGAATCATGTAAACAGTTGCCAAATATGGAACATATGTTAATTACATATAAATTTTATAAATGTATGAATAAATGTAGACTTTAGTAGCTATAAGCTTTATATGTATAGTGTTTGACAGAATAATTATTCTGGCTGATGATTGTAAAGTGGTTAAAAAAAAGCATAAATATTTTTCTATAATTACATATATAAAATCACTAATTATTTCTAATATGTATTCTATATATTGGATATACATTAAAGAGTGGGATAAACCACTTTAATTGGGATGCAATCCCATTTTATTAAACATTATTTTAATTCTATGAGTGTCTCAATGTATTAAACAGTATTGTGTATAATTACTCTAGTATTATGTTGTCTGTGTAGAATTACAGATAATAATTTAATTTTGTGTATTATGTATACTTATAGTTGCTAAGTTTAATGTGACTCATATCAACAATCCTTCTTTTGCTCAGATTAGTGGTTTAGTCTATATAATAAACAATTTCAGTGGCCGGAGGCATTGCATGTACTAATGTAAATACACACTTTTCAAGGCCATATTTTTTTTTAGTTTTTTTTTTATTACATCAGTTCCTACAATATCCTTCACACTTATACCATGTTTTAAAAGATGTTGGATCTGTTCATTACTATGTATATTCTATAGGACATAATCAATGTTTATGTATTGATATAATAAGATCCTGTTGATATTTGTTGTGATCATACTTGGGCTAAATAGAATGTTGTAGATAGTTATAAGTATTGTTATTTGATCAATGTTGCATTTAAATTAGTTTATAGACATTTCTGAATTAGCACCTATATACTGTAGGTACTTTATCCTTAAATGTACTCCTTTTATTTTTTATCTCTAAACTCTTTAAAATAATTTAAGTTTTTAGAATTTGTAAAGTTATTTACCTCCATAATATAAAAAAAAAATAGGTTTTTTTTAACATTGTAGCTTTTTTTACATTTTTTTTACTCAATGATATAGTCATTTTTGTGTTATTTATAGTAGGTACGTGTATGTAATAAAATTATAAACCATACAAGACGGATGTTGATATTTTTCATTACTAGTCATGAATTCATTGATTTGCGTATCTTGTCTACGTCAACCATTATATACATGGATACACAATGCCTATTGTTTCATTTGAAATTCTGTCACGGCGTAGACATTTTCAAACAATAGCTTATACACCTACATGTATTTTTGAAATTAAAATGTAGAAAATGTGAGAATTTTAATAACATACATTTTATTTTTTTAGAACATAGGAGCGGGACTTCACTGTAGCATTATAAAGCTAACTTTTCCTTTTCTAGTTTTTCTTAAAAAAATCGGAACTTTGACCCTCGATTGCTGGACACTTTTTGTAGGAGTGCTTTCGTGAAAAGATTCAGAAGTGTTACAGTAATAAAATCAAATAACGCTCTTCCCCGGTACTTTAGCTGGCCCTTACTATATAGGGGAGGCGTGTTATTTGATTTGAATATGGAATGAATATTTTTGTGTTCGGGCGGATGTTTTCATATAGTAAGTATAAGGTTAATTTTTAGGGCTGTCATTTCAAGTAATATTTTCAATGATGATTGAAAAAACCGTTTAAACATAAAAAGGTGTATGAAGAGAAGAGAGTGCTTGTTCTCGGGGTCATGTAGAGGATATGAGAGCCCCCATTCCGCATGACCGTGACCCTAGGACACCCTGTTTATTGAGTCCCGGACGGCGCTTCTCCGATTGCGACGACCCAGTCCAACAGGACTAAAGCCGTAGCAGACTGCATATATGCTGAATTACTTTACGGCGTGGAGGATCCCTACGTGCCTACTAATCATTATAATAGCGAGACACAACATATTTACAATGACCATTAACAACCTAAACCACCAGGAAAACAATAAAAGAAATATATTTATTTTTACAATATTAAGTTCGATTTGATAACGTCAACTTTAGGTTTTTAAAGTTATACCTACTTCTTTTGACGCGTTAAGGTAAAATGATGAGTAAATTTTTACGATGGGCGCGCACACCGTCACGAAAAACCGACACCCTGAAGTTAGCTATAGTCGTTTTATTTTTTGAAAAAAGTTACATTTAATTTTGTTAATAAAACTCATTGTATTAAATATCTTTTTTTTATTGTTAGTGTCGTTTTAACAAACTTAGTTTAAGATAAACCGAAATATTAAAAAAAAAATTGTTACGCCAAAGATTAACTTGCATGCACATAAGTGGGTACACTATTTTAAATCTAGAAATGTATATTTTTCTACTGATTCACTCGTGCAGTATCTATGCTGGGCATTCTGGCGCACCTGTGGAACACTGAGTGCATCACTGAGATTTCACCTGGGATCGCAATAAGTTTATCGTCGCTCTATACATATAAATACTAAGTATGGTGCGTAAGAACTGCGACCAGAAGACAAAAAGTCTTTCGTAATCAGTCGAACTGTTAGGGCTGGCCAAGTGCCGCCAATCAGTAGTAGGTCCCTCCGAAAAAAAAATAAAAAATAAATAAGAACTGCGTCATGAGGGGTAAGTACCTACGTAATGTTTTTCGAGGGGATGTATGTTCATGTAAAACGATTTGCTTGACAGGTGCATTATGTCATTCGATATATAGACCTAAATATATAAATGAGTTGATGAAATATATTATGATCTTTTATTGGGAATTCGCTGTCGCCTTCTATACGATGAGATTTAATAGGACCGGATTTGAGAGGGCAGGAGGGATTAATGAACAGGGACTTCCACATGTGAAGCCCTGCCTCCCCTATCGATACTTAAAGAAAAGTATCCAAACTGTCTTTCTCCTGCTACTCGCATCCATCCCGGATCAGCTACTGCACGGAGATGGTCTTATGTCTTTAGTAAGAGTTAATACTATGCTGCATTGCATACCACTACCACTGCAAAGTGATAACTTATGATTTGTTTGTAGCCGATGGAAATAGTGTCATTGGAAGAGGCGGAAAGGAGCGCATTGCATCGAAAGGCTCAGACTGCTAGTTTGTGCCCTTATGATATAAGAAATGTTAAACGTCGAACAACATAAGTGACTGTCTATGCAGTTGGTGATACATTCCTGAAACATTTTGGGCTATTTTTAACCCTGTAGAAATTAATAAATGTTCTCCAAGCCGAATTTTCACTACAGGCACGAGATTGTGAGAGTGGGCGGTGTGCACAAGTGCAATGGTCTGACACAACTGGAGACAGATCAGACGTAGGACGGCAGGGCCGAACGATTATTGTGCTCTTCGAGTGATGAGGCGTAATACCGCGACTTCAATGACTGTTGTTAGAAGTTGAAAAAAAAAACACCCGTACCCGAAATTTTTATATAGATATCTTGCACCAACAAGAACAACTGACAAGTCGCGCAAATTTGTAGGACGAGCGATAAATTACATTGCGTGGCACTTAGATGTCATGTCAATGATTGCAACTTGGCTATAGTGTTGAATTACTGCGAAGGTACCCTTCCATCCTCTTTCATCTCCTTCTACTCTTTTATCCAGTTCATTGAAAAGGCTAATTTCCTAACAGTGGGCTGTAAAAAATGATTTCATAGATCATACGTCATAAAACATAAACTCTTTAATAAAGGCACAGATAACTAAATACGGTTACTACGGATGTAACTCAAGGACAGTTAGCAAATTTCCTTGTATGGGGAGATAGCCACCTGGCTTCTTACATATGTTCGTTACGCACCTACATAGGTAAGTACCTGGCTACCTCCCCATTCTCGGAAGTCTACCCACTACTACGCAAGCAGAGGCAAGGCCGGTATGTAAGGATAGTGATCTGTGGCACTATGTTCTCCCTTCCCTCCCCATTTGGGAACTGACGTGAGATGTGTATGTGTATAATACATACCTGCCTCACTATTCAGTGGGGAACTATTGTAACACATGTTGCTACGTATGTATTATTTGTAGTACCTCAGTAATAAGTAGGTATCATTAGCTAAAAAATGAAACCTGCAATCCCTCAGCAAAGTCAATTTTATTGATGGGGCTGTTCTTTGTATCGAGTTTATTCTAAGAGACCTGTGACAACGGACTAGGATCTATCTCACTCCATTGCCCTGGAAGCTGGGACACTCTGGTGGAGTTATCATGGTGAAGGACAACATCTTTCTTGTGGAGACGACGTCTATCCATTTTCAGTGTTTATCAACTTCTATAAAGACGGCGTCTAGCAGTCGAGATGATCTATTGCTTAACAGTTCGGTCACCTCTCGAATGGTGGCGTGCCATTGGCACTCTCGAGCTTTTAGTGTAATCGGTACTATCTTCTGCCGCGAGTTCACACACACACCATTGGACCCACCCAGGGCCGAGTACGGTGCGCAAACGCGGCTATTGTTACTAAAAAATATATTAGTTGTTGTAATTTCCAAAAAAATAGAATAGAAGACGACAAGGTGGTATAGTGTAGCAGTATTAATGAGAATAAATAGAAGACGACAAGGTGGTATAGTGTAGCAATATTAATGAGAAAAAGTAGAAGACGACAAGGTGGAATTGTAATCCATATTAATCCTTAATGTACCAAGAGATACTTAATGTTACAAATCCGAAAGTCGTTCTGTCGTTTAGTCTGTTACTTTTTTACGGCTAAATCGCTGGACCGATTTTAATGACATTTGTTATGTAGAGATAGTTAAGGACCTGAGATGAAACTCGGTCTATTTTTTAATCGACCCCGAAAGAACTATAACGGAGGATGAACGTCTGTACGAACATAAAACTATTCGTCTTCGTCAGCATAATTGACGAAGCTGGAGCTAAACAGCTAGTGGCTGATAAACTAAATTACAATATAGACTTGTAGGTATCTACAAACAATAGTGAAAAACACAATTTTAAATTCAATAATTTATAAAGTGCAGTATTACAATAATTTATTCAATAAATTGCGCATTCATTTTATATAAATAATGTTATATACATAAACCTCGAAGCGTCACCTGTAAATTAAAGCAGTCTATGTATTCGAGAGTAATATCGATGCAGTATTCAATCACACTAAATGCATTGTCATTATATGCTATTTCACATACAAAAATATTTCGACTTATAAGTAGCTATAAAACATCCAGTGGTGCCGTGGAGTCTAATTTAATTATGCTTCGTTCGTTAAGCGAATTATATATGTAAATGAAATGTCTTATTATTATGTAGATCCAAACACAGTCAATAGCAGCAATTTATTAATGTTTATAGTCGTTTGTCAAAGGCCACGTCTTAATTGGACATCTTTGCTTTTGTAAAATAGCCGTAAAAAAATTAACTATTTAGTTTTAGTCTTAAATATAATTAATTAATTATATGATAGGATGCTACAGCTTTTTGAAATTTGAATGAGTCTTAACTGCTAAAATAGCTTTTTAGGGTGTTTTAGTTCATATACAGCGAAAGGAAATAAGACTTCACCGCATCACTTCTATAATACACTACACAATAAAAATAGAGATATAAAAAATGTACATGTATTAAATAAAATAATTATAAATAGTTTCGTCTCGAAAAAAAATTAAACCACAAGAAAAATCATAATTTCTGTCTATTATTAAAACAATAGACAGAAATTATAATTTTCCTTAATTATAAGTAGAAAATTAAATAATTTTTACTTATGTTATACAAAAATTAAATTGTTAGAAAAATCCAAAACAGTAAGTTACTAAATAGAATAGAAAACGAGCGACCCTTTCAGTCGCAGCATGTGATGTGTAACACCGAGCAGTCCGTTAAGCTGCTATAAAATTGAGATGTAGATGGAGCCAATTTAGTTTTAATCGAAGTTTTGTCTTAATCTCAATTAAAAATTGTATATTGACATTGACAGCGACACAAATGAATCTTAAATTATACCAGAATGTAAAATAGGATTAATAAAATATTTATTAGAGTAATAAAATATTGAAATCCTCACTAAAATATTTATTCGAAAATTTTCATATTCCTATCAAATAGCAACTGTCATCGCGGTTTCCTTTAACACATTTATTCCATCCCTTTTCAAAAAATCCGTCCCAGAAAAAAATATCACGCAACCGAGAGGCAGTATGTTACACAACAAAAAAGACTCATAACCACGTCTCCCATAGGAAAAAGGAATAAAATACTTATTTTCATTTAGGTACAGTGCCACCAACTTATCTGCTCAGTAGACGGCGTCGCTATTGTGTCGTTAAGTGTTACCATTTGACAGTTGTAGTTAGCTGAAGGTAATGATGGCAGCTCTAGTTCCGATTTAATGTACTGAATACATAGAATGATGGCACTGTACCAGAGCTAATACAGATCGTGTAGAGAAACCATAGGCAAGCCTATGTCTGTGAAGTGCGAGTGTCTGTGTTGGTTAACATAGAAGGAAGATGAGAAATACATTAATATCTTTAAACCACAAGCGCATTGTACAGTAAAACTTTCATAGCGCGCTCTTAATATTTACATTTTGTACATTATAAAAATTGTCAAGAAAACATTTATTTGGAATCAATTTCTTTGTGAAATGTAACATCTATCTCAAAAAGAGAGACATATAGTAAGCGATATTTGGTTTCTCCTACGACTTCGACGGTTGCATCTCAGGCTGGTTTCCCTACTCTATCCATGTTAAGTCTATGCACTGTACACATTCACGTTACTCATATGAAAATAGAGCTGCCAAATTATACTTCTTTATAAATGTTGATTTTAATAGTATGTTCGTAATAAACTTTTATTATAATGATAAATATTAATTATGATCTTAAAATAATGCAAATACACAAAAATAATCATTGTTATTCCTACAAAGCAATAGCACTTGTACCAATAATCTATCAAATGTATGACTCCTAATACTCTGTTAGTTTTCTTAAATAAACATATTAAATTGCTTAATAAAATACCATATATTCATAAACATTTGTCCAATAAGTAGTACAATTATTTCGTTAGCCCCGTGGATATTCGATCAACTCCTACATTTATTCTATGTAAAAAGTAATTATTTAAAAAATGCCTGTCAATATCATAAATGCTTATCAGTAAAAAATATAATTGAAAATTAAACACATACTGAGTACATACCCACTAGCATCTAATGTCAGTCCTTAACATTTGCTTTTACATTATATTTATTCGAAAACTTTGAGTTATTGAGGTTTATAATATTATATAAAAATAATATTATCTAGACACACCTAACAGTAACAATTTGTTTCCAACCATATATGTCAGCCTACAACAAAGACTAAGGAAACTTAAAACTAGTCATAAATCTTTGGTATTTTTTGTTATATTTTATTGGTAGCAAAGTATAAATTATTGTGATGATATTGTTAAACGTGAGAATGATATCGCAATCACATTTTATACTGAAATTATGGCACATTGCAAAGAACAGAACCAAACCAATTTTTAAAAAATCTTGCTATTTTTAAATATAAAATTGGTATAGAAACATATTATTACTGTCATTGAGATTCTTGCATATATCTAAATGCAATACAATAAATTAATATTTTGCCACATTGTCTCCGTAAGTGCCATATTTACATAATCAAGCATTTTCTTTGATGTCGCTTTTGAGGCTCTGGTCTTAGCACAGCACGAACTGCTTCATCAAATACCTGAAAAAGATAAATCATGTCATATTGTGAAAATACTTGAAACATCTAATTACTTTTACTAGGATAAAGCATTGATTTACAAAAATACAAGATATACAATTTCATATTCTATTGTCATTGTAAAGAATCCATGATTGTACATAAACACATTTTATGCAATATAAAGTCTAACATTTATGATTTTAAGTCACTTTTACAATACAGATCCTGTTTAAAAGCAAAATTTAAATGTTTCCTTAGAAGGTCAACCTTATGTACATACATGTTTAAGTTGTTTTTACAATTTGAAAGTTATCTTTTTTAGTTTTGTGGAACCTAGCCACATTGTACATTAGAATGAAATAAAAATATTTATTTAATGTCATAGTGTTTTTAAGAACTGTAATTTTTTTGTAAATAAGTATTTTGCAGGTAGACAGAAATTTTATCAACCTCATATCCTTCCAACCTGAAAACTCATTGCCTTAAATTAGTAGACCACATAAAATATATATAATACTATATTTAGTCGTTTTTAATACTACTAAATAAATTCCAAAAATTACTGGTTACATTCAAAGGGCATCCCTTATCCAAATATGATACACAAAAACAATTATTCTGTACATATTGTAAGCCTCTTGAAATACCAATTACATCAATAATCATATGCCACTCAAATCCCTCTCAGATCAGCTACTCTATGGAGGCAGTATTAAGTTTGGTAACAAAATCAAATGGGTAAAGAAAGACAAACAGGAGTTGGACTTACTGCATAGCCACTAGGCACCAAACTGGCACCAATAAATTATAATTGATTGATATGGAAACCCACTTTTCCAAATTGTCAATTAAAAAAGTGTGTGTCTGTATGTAGATGTTTTACTCTAAGATTATGGGATTTCTAGAAATTGGTGTATAAGATTTTTTTAAATGATTAAGGCTAGCTAGCACTAACACATATAACTGATGGATATATATTTTTTTAATTTTAAATAGTATGGAGTTTTCTAATAAAACTTTTTGATTATACTAAGCTCAGTGATATATTTACTTATACGGTGGTAAAAAATCTATGCTGTGTGTGTCACTTCAACTTTTGTAAATACCAAACAAAAATTGGTTTGAACGAAATTGATTTTGTAGTTTACAAGATTTGCATTTTTATAGCTCCATTTTATATTAATTATAATGATTAAAGATATTTTTTCATTTATGGTAAGTGATGGAAGAAATATGGCAGAGCAAAGGGCTTAAAATAGAATTCTGTAATAGCTCTGATATTGCACAGTACTTTTATTTTTATATCTCTCTTATAGGAACTATAAATAATTTGTGCAGTTTATGAGAGTTTAAATTCTTGATAGGAGGGAAAGATGTTTGTCCCCTTACATAGTAAAAAAATTGCATCTCACCTGCTTAAGACCACGTTGTGTCAATGCAGAACATTCCATGTACTTAACAGCTCTTATTTTATTTGCTAATTTTTGTCCTTGTTCTCTTTTTAAGGGAGACATTCCTTGTTCAGAAAGTAAGCTCAGTGTCTCACGGTCATCTCGTAAATCAATTTTTGTACCTACAAATTTATGGACAACAAGGTCAATACAGATTCTCACAATTGTACTACTGTCAGCATATTTTAAAGCTTTGATAAAATATGGGCCAAGAACTATATAATATTTAAATAATAACAGATGAATAACTAAATTACTACAGTTAGTATAATGTAACAGAATTTATATTAGTAAATGATAATAATGACTACTTACCAACCAAAATAATTGGTGCATCAGGACAATGGTGCTTAATTTCAGGGTACCATTTTGATGTGACATTCTCGTATGATGATGGGCTTAAATAAAATATTTTATTATTTTCCATGCAACATTTCGACATTATTATTGAAGTAGAATTATTTATACCTTGTAACACTAAAACATATAAGGAAGACGTCTGTCTGTGGATAACTTAGCGGTCTCAATCTATCATAGTCTTCCTGCCCTGCGGTATCCCACAGTCCCAAGGATACTGCAACCCCATCCACAACCATTGGTGCAGAGTAATTATCAAAACTGTAATTAGTAATAAAACAATGTGATCATGATTGTCATAACTCAATGTAAAAAATGCAAATAGTACTCGTACCTTAACATGAATTTTGGTATATGTTGAGAAATTCTAAAGAAAATTTACTTACACAGTTGGAACATATTCCCCCGGAAAACTGTCAGTCGTATAAGATATTAACATACAGGTTTTACCGACAGTTCCATCTCCAACTACAACACATTTGATTGGTCTTCCTGCAGACATCTTAAATTATCTGCAATTAAATGTTATTGATAAATAAATAGACCAACGTATGACTCACGATAAAACCAAAATGTAAGTCCACAAACACACATACGATGACTTCTTTTAAGAAATTAACCAATTAAAGTTATTGAGCTACCAGACTTATATCTCGAGTTTAATAACTATTTCTGGAGTTGTCTTTTCAAGTTACCAAATGAAAATTAATTTATTTTTACTAACATTCCAATAGCCAAAAAAATGCATTGAAATTGAAGTTGAAAGATAATTAAGTGCTGCCAGTACTACAAACTATAACTTTTGTAACTTAAATCCTGACAACGCTATGGAAAAAGCCTATAATTATTATCATAATATATAATAATAATATCTGTGGTCTCACACTACGTTAGCATTTTCTTTTTTTATTGATGCGGGGAAACACTTACTCGGAGCTCATGGCAATTATAGTCCCGAATACTCACAAAAACCACCGCAAGTGCCATCCGTGCCGCCTTTGGCGGGGTGCCCCGGTTCAACAAAACATCAGGGCATCTCGACGGCAAGTTAGCCCCCGAAGGGACTGACGCCACCTCCACAGATGTGGTTGTCCCACGCAACCCCACCAACTTTGGGACCATGCAATGGCTTGCAAATGCAACCCATTAAACGTGCAAATGCGTGCGCATTACCGGCGCGCTACCAACTGAACCAGCTGGACATCATTTATGTTGGAAATTAATTAGTTAACACTAACGTACAAAGCAAAATGGGGCTTTTTAATTCGTAATATAATTTTACATTGATCATTCAATGTGCTGAGTGGGGGCGGCCTAAGAATACTCTCACCCTCAATCCAAGCCCACAGTAACGTAAAAGTCGTCAAAGAGTCGTAAGAGTCTCTTGACATCTAAAAGGCTTCAGCGAGCTGGTTGTTCGGTGTCCGGTCTTTTTCATAGTGACAGTGAAATAGACGACCGGACAGCGGTCGTGCCGAGTGATGACCATCAATCAGATCGGTGACAGGCAGTAGTGGCGCCGGTCCAAAACCTAATCTGCGACTGCCAATCTGCCTGTTCAGCGTGGCAATTACGAGCATCTACCTTCTATGGACGACAACAGCAGATTTTGGCCCCTTGTTCCCAGTAGTTCAACTAGTTCTGGCCACGGTAGCGGCCACGGTGACGGTGGAAGTAAGGGTTGCTATAAGAAGGATTGTTATAACCGATTTGACCTGGCTACGTATAACTGACGAACGCTTCTACTAAATAACCACTTGGTTGCGAAGGGGTTTGTCCTTCGGCGGGGCGTACCTCCCAATGCATGGCTTGGAAGTGGTGTTGTTTTGTTTTTTTAAAGGTAATCACTTCTTCAAAATTACAGACCAATTTCCCTTCCTAGCTATATTTACAATTTGTTCTCACGAGGCTTGACAAAACGTCTCACCACAAAGCTTGACAAATTCCAGCTACCGGGGCAAGCTGGGTTTGGCATAAGGCAAGTTGTACAAAAGACACATGAATATAATCAGCCGCTGTGCCTTGCCTTTGTGGCCTATGAAAATGTCTTTAACTTTGTCAAAACCATCGAGGAGTGCGACAGGGGCGTATTATCCCCCCGAAACTGTTTGCTAATGTTTTGGAGAACGTCTTTAAGACTAAACTGGGCAGATTGTTACATAAATATTATCGGCGAGTACCTCTCACATCTTCGTTTCGCCGACGATATCGTTGTGTTGGCCGAATCGTTGGAGAGCTTGCAGGACATTGCACAGCCTAAATAAATCATCCCGACGCATTATAATACACAGTTAATTTAAAAGTAAGTAGAACGTATAATTATTTTTTAAATTTGGTCACCCCCCCCTCTCTTTCAATGGACGCCACGACAGCCGATCTCCTGATACTCGCATCCATGCCGGACCAGCTACTGCACGGAGATCGTCTTCCCACCTGGTGAACGGTCGACCAACACTTGGTTTTTCTAAACGCGACCTCTACTCCAGAACCTTAGTGGCCCAACTGCCATCTGATCTTCCGTATG
>JAFELO010001091.1:482487-514771 GCA_017140195.1 Eumaeus atala | reverse complement strand
AATTGAAATAGTTTATGATATATCCATTGATCTCATCACAAACCATTTTAAAAATTTTAAAAACTTTTCTGTATGTAAATATATTTTCAGAACCAAGAATGTGCATTAATTTTGTCAAAATTTACTTCCATACATTTTTATGTAAGAGTTTTGTGTCCCGCTTGTTATTTCCCTCATCTTCCTGTGGTTTAGTAATATCGTCATATCACATCTGTTCTGAAATATTGTTTTTCCTACTCTGATATTTTAGTACTTTATCTCTATTCTCCTGTTTGGAATGTGAAACATTTCCATTTAAGAAATAAGAACCTCTTCTTTTACATTTATCTGTATTTAATTGTTATAATTTAGTGTACTTAAATATAAAGATATTAGTTAGAGAGAAGAATAAGTTCTGATTATCACAATTCACTTCATTGTCAATTTGACAATTGATATTTGATTGACATTTGACTGGCACTCGCATTTGTCTTGAATTAACAAATTACAAACCTGAGAAATAAGAATACCAAAATACAATTTACTTCTTTTAATTCAATTAATAGAAAACATTGCTTTTATCTGTGAAGAGTGATTTACACGCTTACGGATAGTTGTTTTATATTATATTAGAATATAAACAAAATCAAAAAATGGATAAAAGCAAAGAAAAGGAGGAGCAAAGTATCATGGATAAATCCATGAGATCTGTTTTTGGTATGATTTGCATTTGCTATTCTAAATTATTATCATTTATAACAATTTTGGATTAATCATTGTTTAATTATCTTCAGTTGGGAACATACCATATGAAGCCACAGAAGAAAAGTTAAAAGATATATTTAGTGAAGTTGGTCCTGTGCTATCCTTTAAGCTTGTATTTGATAGAGAAACTGGCAAACCAAAAGGTTATGGATTTTGTGAGTATAAGGACCAGGAAACTGCTCTTAGTGCTATGAGAAATCTTAATGGGTATGAAATTGGAGGCCGTTCATTAAGGGTGGATAATGCTTGTACAGAAAAATCAAGAATGGAAATGCAAGCCTTAATGCAAGGTCCTCAGGTAATTAGCATCAGTGATCATCTCGTAGCATCATCACCATTAAGTCATGTTGTATTATCAAAACTACCCTGAATGGTTGCTTAAGTCTTAAATATATGTGACTGTTTTTGTTATTTTTTGGATTATTGGAAGGTTAGTATGAAAGATGTAGACAAATTTTGTATATTATTTATTGAACTGTTAATAATTTTTTAGCATACTAATAAATAATAAGCCATCAGAGCCCTTTGACCATCCACCTATAGACATCTACATTATTATTGTGATATGCAGCTGCATTGCCCCCTTTTCTTTCTCCCCTCACATGGACCTATGCTATTCACACACAGAACAAAATGCTACAGCACACCTGATAGGATATCTTTTGAGCGAGAGGGACCTCTTGGTTGTGCTGGTTCAGCTGCAATGCAGCATGGCAATCTTAATAAGAGTGTTAAAAAATGTTGGCAAGTCAGTCACATCAAGAATTAACATGCATATGATTAATAGTTAAAAGCTAAATAGAATGGTTTGTATTTTGTTTGTTTTCTGAAAAAAAAATATAGATTGAAAATCCCTATGGAGAACCAGTTGAGCCTGAGAAAGCTCCCGAAGCTATAAGTAAGGCAGTGGCAACTCTACCACCTGAGCAGATGTTTGAACTTATGAAACAAATGAAGCTTTGCATTCAGGTAATATTAGAATAATCAGAATATTCTGTCATACACCTAGTCTTGCCACAAAATTATATATTAATATATTTTTTTAAAATGCAAACAACATCTATTACTTTTACAGTGTGTTAGTTTAATACATAAATATAAAACAATTAAAAATATAAAAATATTACAGTCCTTTAAATGTTGAGGCCAGTTATCAATAGAAGCATACACTCTTTCCATGGTGAAATTCTTCAGTGCCTTTATAGCAAGCTGTACTCTCTAAAAATAACCATCAATCATAATCCAGTGTATTAAGATCGGGAGTAGATGAGTGGTAGTATTCCGCTCTGATAAAGTATGGAACATTTGTTTTAAACAAGATTGGATGGATCGAGATTATGGTCTGGTCCCATGCCCACGTTGCACTCTGTTGACTAATTGGGAAGCTTCCTTAGAGCTTTGAGCATAAATGTGGTTATTTTGTTTTTTTATATAGAATAGGGGGCAAACGAGAAATCAGAGACTTTTCACGACTACCGACACCCATGAACATCCACATCATTACCACTATTATCCACCGGCTACTCGCAAATCGCACAAAACGCGACACTGAAGATGTCACGTTACGGCGGTATTATGTGAGCGAGAGGTAAATTCCCGGTCGTGCCGGCCCATGTCATGGACTATGCATGGCACTACATCCTCCTATGCAGAATGGTACTACCTCTTTCAAAAAAATGTTGTTCTATTTTTAAAAAAATAGCACCCGTAATTTTTTTTGTGATCTCACTTTGCATATAGCTTCAGTAGTTGTTTCGATTTCACCAACCTATTCATCTGTAATTTATCACCTAAGAAATGATCTGTGCGTCTCTTCTTATAGGCTGCAAGTCCTAAGTCATCTCTTAAAACACGCGACATGGTTCTAGGTGCTGTCTTGATTTCCTGACATAAAATCATTTGCTTTCGGTCAGGATTTCTTCGAATTTTTTCCATTACTGCTTTGATCACCTTTTTCGTACAAACACTACGTGGACGGCCAGATCTTCCTATGTCACAAACAGAGGAAGTCTCATTGTACCTATTAATAGCCTTGTATACAAACATGTGACTAATACCAAGTGTATGGTGAGTTCTAAAAATTGCATTTGGCTCCAAACCTATTTCATACACACAGGTCACAGAAATTTTTTGTTTATGTATGAGATTTTTTTTACAATTGAGCAACATTGTAACAAACAAAATGACTGTATTTATGCTCAAAGCTCTAAGGAAGCTATCTTGTGTGCTTGGCATTATCAGACTTCAGTGTTGGTTTGGTGAGGAGTTAGCCATGAAGAAGTGACAGGGCAATATTTTTGTGAAAAAGGTATCAAAACACCTGCACAAGTGTATCAAGATACCATTCTGGAGAAGGTAGTAATCCCAAATACATCAGGACAGAAAAATGGGGCGAGGTTCCCATCTGCTCCCTTTGTTCTATGCTATTTTGTCTCCCCTTTGTACCAGTGGCCTGAGCCATAGTAAGGACAGCTTAGTCCACTAGTTGATGTCTGTTAGTCTAATCAAACAACTCATATGTCTATTCTATCTATACCTAGTACTGTTGATGTGAAATTATTGCTATGCTATCGCCTTTGGATTTGTGTGCTCTTTGTAGGCCACCAAGGCGGATTGGGCTAAAGAGACATGACATCATCACAGGCATGATCTCTAGTTGTGTATCAAACACAAAATGCAATTGACAATAACAATAGAAAAAAAGGATTCATATCAATGTAAATTGCAGTGGTAAGGACAGAAGCATGTCTCATAAATCCATTTAAATAAGTATTAGAGCATTACTTTCTCGTTGTTATGTATTTATCTCATCAATATTAAGATTTTCCGCCCATGTTGTAATATTAAAATAAATTTTCAGAATAATCCAGCAGAAGCAAGGAACATGTTGCTGCAAAATCCACAATTAGCATATGCTTTGCTTCAAGCTCAAGTTATAATGAGAATAGTTGACCCAGCAACGGCTGTTGTAAGTATCTTGCTAATAACATTTACAAGCACGTTGCAATTTATTCTCCATATTATTTTTACCTATCCCTATTTGACCCCTAAACTTACACTTTACAGCCTACATGCAAATTTTTGGCCCCTGTTGTGTAACTAATTTCTTTTTACTTTAGGTATCTACTAATTTTTTTTATGTAAAGTTTAAGACTTTAAAAAGTTTATTAATTTTTTATAGAAAATGTCCATGCATTAAAATCTTACTTAAAAATATTATGAACAATAAATTTACATCTATTTGTTATACATTAACATTTCACAAGAACTTTTTTATCATACATTAATACTTAGATCGATGAATTAACTTATTGAAGTGATTACTACAATATTTAGAGACATTCAATAAATAAATAATAATATTCAAAACTACCTTCAGAGCA
Organism: Eumaeus atala; assembly: GCA_017140195.1. Lineage (NCBI taxonomy): Eukaryota > Metazoa > Arthropoda > Insecta > Lepidoptera > Lycaenidae > Eumaeus > Eumaeus atala. Next base: position 510,644 of record JAFELO010001091.1, on the reverse strand, counting down.
TGCTACACCCAAGTAACCCGGTACCTCCAGTGATACAGCCGGGCGACAAACCTGCGCCGACTACCACTTACAATCCTACTCCAGGTGAGAATTTGTTACAAGTGTAAACCTACATTTAAAATGTTACTTATAGAGAAAACCATCTTATTGAGATTATACCTAGTCTTGCCATAGATATTGTAACAAAGAAAAAAATATAATTGCAAATAATATTTACTACTTTTACAGTGTGTTAGTTTAATACCAAAATATAAAACAATTAAAAATATAAAAATCTTATTCGAAGTGGTCTCCACTGGCTACAGTACAGTCCTTTAAACATTGAGACCAGTTAGTAATAGGAGCACGCACTCTTTCCATGGGGAAATTCTTCACTGTGGAATCGTATGGATTGTTTTAGGGACTCCAAATTATCATGGCTATTAGAGACTTCTGCCGATGCTTTGACTGGCTGATATGGCTCAGTTAGTCCTTCATAGCTAACACCCCACCAAACCATCTCTGAAGTTGGATAATCCTTACGTTGCACTCTGTCGACTAATTGGGAAGCCTCCTTGGCGCTTTGAGCATACATACTGCCATTTTGTTTGTTAAGATGCCGCTCAATTGTAAAATTTTTCTCATCCGTAAATAAAAATCTTGTGTGACCTCTCTTGGCGTACTGCTTCAAGTAGTTGTTTCGATTTTACCATTCTATTCATCTTTAATTTATCAGGTAAGGAATGACCAGTGCCTGTCTTATAGGCTGCAAGACCTAAGTCATCTCTTGTAATACGCGACATGGTGCTAGATGTTATCTTCACTTCCCGAGATAAACCTTACTGCTTTGACCACCTTTTCCGTACAAACACTACGTGGACGGTCCAAGGTGGATGACGTGGTGTATGGAGAGTTTTTAAAATTGCATTTGGTTCCATACCTACTTTGTATAATGAAACACAGCGATCCTGTTCGCTTCATCACTTCACTCCATTTTAACATCGCAAAATATTGTACAATATATTGGCCCCAAAATGAGAAAACAATGAACAATAGTATAAAAATTACAGATTCCAAATTCAAATGTAAAATATAATATATATATTATTATAACAGTTATAACAGTAGTAGTAGTAGCCAGGCTAAGTGTATCTCAAAGTAAATATCACCATATTACGTATTTGTTCAAAATACCGTTACACACCTGATTTCCGCGACTTCGTCCGCGTAAATTGGGTATGTTAGATGATAACCTAAAAATTGGGAGAGTAAAGAAGCCTTTCCAAGACTCAAATGTCTGTATGAAATTTCATCACAATCTGTTCAGCAGTTTAGCTTCGATGATGATATTAAAGTAATACATAGCATTTTTCTCCCTGTTTGCATTTCGACTACAGCGGACATCTCTAACCCCCACCCCTTTCCCGTAGATGGGAAGAATGCATCCCGATAGTTATTTAAGATTGGCTAAAATAATTCTTTGATCTTAACCGAGGGGACCGGCTCGCTTCTCCCCCTCACTAACGAGGGGGTCAGTGTGCTAACAGCAACTAAAGTTGGTTTTGCATTACTATATGGGCCGGAAGAGCTCGTAGAGCCATAAGGTATATACCGGTACGGCGGTTAGATTTGAGCTCGTCGAAAAATCGTGTGAGGATTGTAGATTGACATTCTCTCCTAATCCCGGTGATGTGACGCCACTATCTTCCAGATGTTGACTGCTATTTATAACTTGATCATATCCGAGAATAGAATTCTGGACCTGTGGCCAAATATATTTGCTAACAGACCAACAAAGTGGGTAAACGAAGCTCTAACTGTATAATAATTTATTTATAGCTCAACAGCAGCCGGTACCAGCTCCGCTTATGAACAACCCTGTACCACCACCAAATCAATATGGAGGTTTGAGTTTATCTATATATTAATACGGGAATAAAAACTCCTATCCCTTTTTTAAAGAATTGCGCGAATGGAGGAATTTGAAAAGTGATACATTGATTTAGACATTATAACAAGATCGTATGGAGAAGGTGTATAGAAAGCTGATATTTTACTATAATAAACGTTAAATTTTATTATTTTCAATAAATAAAACCACACTCTCACTGCGGCAGGCACGTATGCATTCACTTGTGTAAGATACGGTTATAGTGAAAGTGTCTACTGTCAAGCAAAGTAATCATTTTACTTAATTATTTTTTTACGAAAAAAAGAATTATAATTAGGATTGAATTTCGATCGCCCAGCGATCGTTCACTAGTAATTATAAACATGCAACACTTAGACTTTGGAGACCAGATTATAAATGTATAATTATTAATTACAGCACGCCCTCCACCCATGTCAAACATGCCTCCAATGCAGAACATGCCGCCAATGCAGAACATGCCGCCAATACAGAATATGCCGCCAATGCAGAACATGCCACCGATGCAGAATATGCCGCCGATGCAGAACATGCCAGCCATGCAGAATATGCAAGGCATGGGCATGGATGTAGACCTGCGAGGCGCACCGCTTTTGGACCAGGACATGCGCAGCCTGCCGCCCGTGCCGGCGCCACATCCTGTACCGCCGCCGCAGCAGGATGGGTGGGTATTCGCTTCTTTATATAATTAGCATAATGACTGGACAATTAGTCAGTAGATTATAAGTTATATTGAGCAGTCCTCTTTGGATTTGATCCTGATCTCAGGATTAAACTAATTATTGTTAATTAGGATTAGAATGATATAGTTTTAACCGATAAACTGTTAGAGGTAATGCCATACTGCATTTCACGCGAACTGCGCGGACACGAACGAACGAAAAATGATGTTTAAGGAAGCTTAGTTATTTAAGACCAAAGGACGCAAACATCTTTTTTTGACCGTATTTTATTTTCCTGCCTAAAATCATATTTATATTCTTAGAAAGTTTGTAGATAAAATGTTGTCTCGGATTTTTTTTTGTTATTATAAAACCTTTTTCATACGATGGTGGTGGAGATGGAGAAACCTATTGTTTCTATATGAAAACAAACAACAAAGAGAAATTATTCACATTCAACAAGGGCATACATAGAAGCTTATCACTAATCACCAATTGGCCTATGTCCACCAGTGGACGTCGATCGATGATGATGATGAATTATCAATTCATTCCGTTTTCTCTTCTATTACATTTTTCCTTGTAATAATGTAAAGTTATGTTCCCAAGAACTGCTTCGGAATCGCAAGAAATGTGAGTTACACCTTCATTGTAACTTATATATCTTCATATTGCTTTTTTAAACCATAATCATAATGTTACCGTGCACAATATATGTTTCCTCCTTTTGTACAATGTGTTTGTCCCTGGCCGTGACGTCATGCTTCTTTTTCCCATAAATTGTTTTCTAATACGCCCATATATCTGCGCATGTTCGCACGACTATTTTATGTCATAATTTACGTGAATGTTACACTACTTATTTTATACATTTACATTACTTAATACTGTTACTTAATGGAAGTTATCACGGTTTATTTATGTATTTTCCAATCATGGTTGCTATAAAGGATTTGAAAAGTCGGTTGTCAAATACTTAAATAAACAACGATACCCTATAAACTAGTATTGTTATAACAAACTGTTTTATAAGATTTTTACTGAATAAAGCTTAAAGCGCCTATGGAGGACTCGATTTAGCTGACAATCCGTAGAGACTGCGGGACCCTACAAAACGACGAGTAAGTAGGCAAGTTGACAAGTTGGTTTCGCTGATGCTTGGGTCAGTGGGTCACAACTCAAAATGTCACGCGAAGGAGTGACTTAGCCAGACTCGCAGGCGATTAATTGTATTGAGCATTGTTATAAAATTTGCAATATTATTGACCGTTTAGGGTTTGTCAAAGATTGCGCAATGATTGAACAAACTTTTGTGAAAGTGTATTTTGTTGCACATTTCGTCGAAAACATTCAGCAGTTGATAACGTTCAAACTTTAACACTTAACCCTTCGTATTGTTGTCCATTTGTTTCAGCAATATTACCTATAGATTTATTTGTGTCCAGCCTTGCACTTAAAGAAAACTTTTTAATATACAGGGTGTACACTCGCGACCCGCGCCTGCAGTCCTTCAACTCGGACCCGCGAGTACGCTCCGACCCCAGAGCTCAGCCGAAAATGCCGCAACGTAAGTTTATTTTAAACTTCTGCCACGCCATGAACTACTTTACTTAACAGCACTTAGCTCAGGTGGTCTTTAAACTGTATGTCTGTTACGTGCATTTAAATTAATAGTTTCACTTGCATCGCGGCTGCATATTTGGTATAGCAAAAGGGTGCTCTCGAACAGTCGACATCTTTTGGGGCATGGCGACCGGATTCTGAGTAACCGTACGAAACTCCACAAAATAGGTATCAATTCGCGTTAGTATTATGCGAGCTGGATGGCCGTGTTTCTTAGATCCAGTTGCAATGCAGCTATATTTTGAAAGGAAATGAAAACCCAGCTAGCCCCATGCGAATTACACTCGACTGGCCTTAACATTATATTTTGCAATCTATATCGATAAAAGCGAGATACCACTCACTGATTAATCACAAAATCGCCGAAACTATAACACCTACAAACTTGAAATTTGGCAGGTAGGTTTCCTTAAGGGTTATACATCCGCTTAGTACAGAATTTACAAAACAAGGGTGCACTTTTGGGAGTGGAGTACGCGGATGAAAACGCAAGGTGCTTTAGTAACAGATAAAATTAGCCCACCTAGAAACCTGTCTGAACTCATTATCTTGATACTTTTATACAAAATTATGCCATTCACATACCTACACGAAATCAATGTTATACATAGTAAATAATTATTTGTACACTTTAGAGCAAATGCCACCAGGAATGCCCAACGCTGCACAGGCCAGGACCATTCAAGGCATCCCGTCTGGAGCTTCGGATCAAGAAAAGGTAAAAATCATGCGACGAGTTTTGAATGTTATTTGATTTATTTTTGGACTATTAAACACTTATTACAAAATCAAGCTCTGCCCTAGAGGGTTTTGTCAAGGCGTATGCGGCCCGAGGCAAGTACGAGGTTCACTATTTATTTTCCGAAGAAAGTAAACTTTTATTGCTGACAGTGTTGCAGTAACATTTTGAACCATCTGGAAAAATATGGATAGGTCTATCCATATTTAACACTATTGTTTTTTGATGTAAAACTTCTTTGCGTACGCTTGACTTGGGACCGTTGAAAAGTAGGTTTTTTTATTCTTGTCGTCTTTTCTCCCCCCCCTGAGGCCCCTGGTTATTAGCCCTGCCTGTCCTCGCTTAATTCTAACCAGAGACTAGAAGGTCTCGGAATTTCGAAAATAAGCTAAGATCTCATTAAGGTAGTTAAGTCTCGTTTTAAGCTTCAAAATAAATACGCAAATTTACTTCTCATAGACTCTTTTAACACGGGGCTTCATAAACTTATTACAACCACATACCGTTTCGTAAGCAATGGTAACAATGGCCTGTGAAAAACAATATGTTAGCTGCGAAAAAACGCATGTTATGTGTGGCCTCGTGTAGGAACTCCTGCAGACCACTAAGGGCTCCGTGGACCCTGCCTTACAAGACTCCTCGACGCATAGGTATCCTTTATCAATAGGTAAGGACAATGGTGCTCACAATGTAGTACCGGATAATATTTGATAGTAGTATTTACATTTTATGTGTAGTTATTGCATGATGCAAGACAAAGCGAAAAGGTATTTTATGAGGTTACCGTTGCCGATGTTTGTATCCGAACTACCTGACTAAGGGCCGTTATTAGTAAATGAAAAATTCTAATATCAATTTTTTGGTCCACCCCGAGAATCGAACCCGGGACATCACATTTTTGAACATGCTTACTACTAGACTACGAGGCAAGCTCTTACTTAAGGTACACATTCAGTGTAAAAGATGTACAATTGTCAAATTATTACACTTTGTAAAAAGAAATTAAAATCATGCGCGTAAGGTACTATTGTTCAAATTATCTTAAAAATAAACTTTTATAAAACAAAAAACTATGTGCATGTTCAGTAGGATATCGTGTACCTTACATTTTTGTAAACCAATGACTGCATAGTCTTTGGTTACATGTGCGAAATCCGTACAAATTTCACGTTTAATTGCATTTTTGCAACAACATGTTTAATGTTTATAAAATGTATTTCCAGGCTGCGCTCATTATGCAAGTGCTGCAGTTGTCGGACGAGCAGATCGCCCTGCTGCCGCCCGAGCAGCGCGCTAGCATACTCATGCTCAAAGAGCAGATCGCCAAGAGCACGCAGCAGCGTTGATTATAACATATTATATAAACAGCATTTAGCCGATAATGTAATTTTTATACTTGAATCATTAAACGATGAGACCAGATTCACACAGGTTTTCATTTAAAACATTTGTTCCCATTGCTGTTACTACCCTGTTCCCAGGATGGACAGTGGCTACCACTTAAATCATCGCAGGGTAGCCTAAAGGAACGCGTAGTAGTAGCGTAACAAGCGTATCCAATTTCCCTTCCTGATCTAAGAAAAAAAAGACCTTACAACATTAAAATGATAGGCCAAAAAAAGAGGGGGCAGCCAGATGAAACCCTGCTGGTAGTAGTAATGAAGTTAATCGTGAATGATGAAATCTTGCATTTTTATCAGCAGAATTGAATGATGAAATATTTTTCATTTTATTTTCTGAATTGTTACCGTAATTGGATTCTATTTCTTTTTCCAGTAATAGTCATAAAATGTAGTTTGATAGCACGGAAGTTCCTTGCCCTGTCCACGAGGTTTGCTTAACTCCTATCACAAACTATATAGTAATAATACGTATTGTTCCAGTATATTTGTCAAACTAACGTTCTAATATATAAATCGTTCGCTCACAACGGCACCGTGCGTTCAGCCCAGTGCGCTGTGGCTAAGCTAACCCCTTGCCTGGTCGGAAGTAGCCTTATGAAAAAGCTTTGAATCAATTCGATACGTGCTATGCTCTAGTTTCATTGAATAATTTGGCACTACCGTTTTGTTTTTGGTACCGAGTTGCCCCCCGTGCCCCGGAGCAACAGCTCCGATTGTTAACAAATCATCAGAGCACATGAGGAGTAGTCAGTCCCCCCAGGGACCGACGCCACTTCTACATAGTATTTGTCTCGCACCACAGGAAAACCCCACCAACTACCAATTTCCCATCCTCGGCCCTTACTTAACTGGCCGATTTAAACAAACTGACGTAAGTCATGGGGCAGTACCATGTGCTGTACTATCTACAATATATTTGAAATATAAACATTGATAACATCACGTTGTTTTAATTAGATGATGTGGGTCGTGCAGTTATCAGAGGCCGCGTACGTGCTGACTGTCAATCTGATAATGTTCTCAGCGGTTCCTGCTTTGATCAATCTAGCGGTAATTATATTAGAACCTTGAATATTTTGATAAAATAGAGAAAACTTTTATATACATAACTTTCGAACCCTTGTTACTTCAGGAACATCGACCTTCTTGGCGTTCATCGCAAGAGGCTTGTGAGCAGTGAACCGGTAGAGCTTAATGATGAACACGATAAGATTGGAAGAAAAATTGTTCTTTAATATTGTTTCTTATTTTCACAACTGATCCAGATCTACGGTTATTCGAAATTATGAAAATCTTGAATTGCAGTTCAGTAAAGATAGTCAACAATCCCTTTTAATTTGAACGTGCCTTGATAGACTGATAGGTTCCGCTGAACCTACCTAGTCTTTCGAATTTACTTGCTTTTGAGTTGATGTGTATTTCGATCCGTGCGTTTAAGGTTCCGTACGCAAATTGGCACACCATTGGCTGGGAATATAAAATCGAATAAACTCGAAAATTTCGGTAGCGACCCACTAGTTATGATCCTCTCACTCAATTTTATTTTTCCTTATGATTGATCCTTATATTATAAAAGTGATTCCACTTGGACCAATTTAGTGAGTTTTATTCATCTGTTAGGTATCTGCTAAATTTCCATTGGCTACCCTCTTGTTACAAGACTGATATAATGCATTAATTTCAAAATGTTACCGCGAATCATTATGTTCATTTGCTTATCAAGAGAAATTTAAATTATTTTATTTTAAATTTGGCGCATTTACATAATTTCTTGCTTGACCTTTCATTATAATCTGCCAGTGGCGTCGGCTATTCTAGTATACGAGTTCGTACCTTGTGGCCGCATTGTGTTTTATGAGTGTATTTATTGCGCACGTGAATTTTGTTGCCAAAATATTTTGCGATCACTCGTAAGATATTCTACGTACAATTGTTTGGTTGACTTTCTGAACGAGTAAGTATCCACTCTATTCTTTTTACTTCGATATTGTCATGCATGGTAAAATTATATATCACATATCAATAATCTAACATATCAATAACCACATTTATGACGCACTAATTAATAAATATTTAAATGGTGTTGTAAAAATATAAGTTAAAACGATTATTTTTAGTCCTGTCACTTGTCTAATGACTAAATTGGCGCGGTTTTCACTCTTGTTTTGTTAGAGGTTTCATTTAAAAAATATTGTACTTATAAATTTTTGTTTTATTATGCCGCATATAACTTCATATGATTAGATAAAAATATTCTCAAACGTTGTTTTTATAACTTATAGCTAACATTTAAAAAATAATCCTAAATGTGTCTACACACTTTGAATATTAAATAATATTTAAATTTGTACCCCTACCTCTATATCTTACCTCATATATCTTATTTTGTATGAATCTAAACTGTAGTATTTGCATGTCGGTAAATAAGCAGTAGGTACTGCTTGTGGCATTTTGCAAGTCATCATTTTTTAGTTTTAACTTTTACACGATCTCTTACCTACCACCTTGTGAGAATCATACCTTATGGGCGGTTTTACAGGTATCAATTGTTGTCACGATTCGCCCATTTATATAAAATATGTTACGAAGTTCAGTTTCACAGTTAAGAAGAAATTACTAAATTATGCATAACTTATCTTAGTTGACGGTTGCAGCGGCGATTAGCCTATATCGTACATAAAGTATATTTTAAAAAATAACACTGTCACTGACGTTTGCGTTCTTTAATGCAGCTGCCTTTTGAAATGCAAACACATTATATTATGCGAATTTATATTATTTTCGTTTTAGAAATTATTCATGTGTACTTGAAAATATACAAAAGCTTACACAAATAATTAAGAAATAACTTTTTAAACTTTTTGAAATAAATAATTTCTGAACGCCTAAGAATAATTTTTCCACTCATCGAGACTATGTCTATGTTACTGCTACGCCAATTTTATGTACCTAAATTTCAAATTGAGGTACCTAAAGAGCTCTAAAAAAATTCAAAATCGTGGGTGGAACCGAAAAAGTTAGTACGAGATCCTCCTCACTACCAATGGAGGTACGTCAACTAGTATTAAGTTGTCACTTTAATAGTATCCGGTGAAACCAGCCTTCAGTCTACTGAACTATTGGAATCTACTTACCTTTCAGCTAACATATGTCTAATTAATAAAATCCGTAGTAGTTTTTTTAATGACACGCATTTTATTGAGGTTTATTTCGTTATTTAACAAGAGATAAATTTTTATTGTAATGACTAATGAGTAATATTCACGGAAACTTAAGACATCAATATGCCTACTTAATGTAAAGTATGGCTAATAACGTTTTCGTTTTTACATTCAGTCTGTTTGTTAAGTCGCTATAACCTTGTAATTACTATAAACGTAGGAAGCCAGTTTACGAACATCAAGTACGTATTTTCATTTATCATGAATGTTTAACAACATGTTTTTTTTATATTCATGGCAGGAATGTTAAATACTGCTAATAATATTTGTCTCAATTCTCGTCATATGTACGTAGGGCGGAATTGGGTAGGTACACATTGAAGTCTCACGAGTCATATTATAGGTTTTGGCAAACCTTTGTTCGTTAGGTACAGTTATTTATGAACTAATTTTTAAACAATTTTCTTCGACACACAAGTTTTGTTACAATGTTTTAGTGTTTGATACCAAAATTATAGATAATAATATACGTGTAGAATTATTGATTTATGTACTTCACAATCTCCGAAAGCGTCGTTTGTGAAATGTACATCATTATGAAGTATGCTTCAGCCCCCCAGGTGCTTAGAAGGCTGTAGCCCCGGGGCACCACTAGTCATAGGGCTCCATGTGCTAAGGAACATTTTTCATAATTAAATTAACGAATGAATAGGGGGCCACATTTAATTTCTAGGCCCGGGCCGCATAAGAGCAGAACACGCGTCGCGCGGAATTTATTTATGAGCCTTTACACAATATGACATAATATGACAATGCTTTATTTTTGATTATTAAATGTTAAACCGTCTGGTGTCATCGTTGACTGGGTATGTAATCTCTCTGAATTCTGACTAAGTGCACGGTAACGACATCTATCAACATTGCTCTGCCGAGTATAGGTACTGTCTGTGGTCCATATTGAAATTTATGATTCCACATCTCCAAATAAAATATGGAAATAAATAATTTATTACATATTGGCAAGAATATTTAGTGGATACAGCGTTTGAGGTGTCATAAAAAATTGAGTTAATTGAACGAGCTCCGAGAAGAATTAAAAAAGGATTTAATTCCATGCGGCATTGCAGCGGAATTGGGCCGGCACAACCGGGGAGGTACCTCTCGCTCGAGGTGTCGATTTTCGTGCGGTTTGTGAGTAGCCGGGGGCCCAGGCATAGTATATCGGCATAGTAATCATGCTGATCTTCATGTGCGTCAGTAGTCGTAGAAGGGCTCCGATTGCTCGTTTGTTACCCTAAACTATAAAAAAGAGAAGAAAGAATAACGAGAATTGCGATGCGGCGAGTTCCGACCATTGGTTATGCACTTATATTGGCATTTGTAAGACGGAAGTTCGGACTAAGTATTGTAAGAATTAGAAGACGGGAGGTTATGAGCTCATAAAGATAAAATAAATAGAGCAGGGAAGCCAGCTAGAAACGGCAGTCTAAGTCGAACTAAATATGTTTGTAACTTTTGTAGGTCATGTGGAAGTTATTTTTGATTTCAATATGTCTACTCAATCTATATGGCGAGTGTAAATGGAATTCGCACCATCGGGGAAGCTACCACGAGGACTCCGATCGAGACAATGACGTGTTGTACCACACAAGAGGACAATTTGACATACCGAACCCACCAGATCATAACAAGCTCGTAGAGATGGCAAGATACGTGCTACACAACGCAGGTATGAAGAGTATTTAAGACAAGCTGACGCGCCCACTCTTTTTATTAATATAAAATTAATTTTACTAATATAAGTCTAATTTGGACTATACTATATTTCGAATATAACATTCGACTAATATAATAATATAATTTCGAAGCGTCAAATACATTTGTCTTGTTCAGTAAGCCTATTTTCCACTCACTCTCTTGGGTTAGATACTACCAATTAGTTACCCATAGTTGGCAGCCATGTTTGTAACACGCGTTAAAAATTTCTCCGTTCGAACGGAGCATTCAATTGTTTTCCTCGTGTTTTAGATTTATGTGCACAATTATATCGGTCTGTGGGGTTTCCGGGTGGCCTTAGCTGTGTAAGTCGTGAATGCATTAATAAATCTATTTTTGTAAAACGTTACGATGTAACGCGGTTACAATATCTGAAGGCCTAAAGTCGATATCGCCAAGTCTGCGCTCTGGTACAGTGCGCCGACTACTACTAACGCAACAGGCCGAGCGTGAGAAGGTGAAAGGGGAACGGGGAAGGGAAGAGCAAGACGAGCGAGACACATGTAACAATAGCCCTGTTGTTCCTGCCAAGGGCATAATCAGAAACGGTATTCAGTTATAAACATGCATGTCATTTTATAGTACTGTTCAACTTATAAATACAAAATAAATGTTAAATCACTACAATATTATTATAATTCGTGAATTAAAATGTCCCGTAGGCCTGATAGGGTTAATAGACCAATCACCGCATTGGAAATGTTCATGACCCTGAGTGTACTAGAGGCCCTGAATCAATTGTGATGCCATAGGTATTTCAACAGAAATTTACGTAATTGTAAGCATTTTTTAATATTTACTTATTTATAAACTTTCAAGATTATAGGTATTACAGTTTCTGAGATTTAGTAATCAAACGGTGAGTAGTGGTATGTCGCTTTCACGTATAATAATAATAAAAGTCATTGAATTATGTAGGTAATTAATTATTATACATTAATACATTTTATTTTTAGCATGGTCTGCTATTTCCACAATTTCCACCTTGCCGGCGATAGAAGGATTTCCGTTTTCAAACGTTAAATCAATTGTCGATGGTTCTTTGAAAAATTCTACGGGCATCCCATATTTCTACATGTCACCTCTGGATTTCACTGCACGCGATCTGACGGTAACTCAAACTTTAACGGTTATTGTACCTTTAAGTACCCAGTAACATATTTTAAATTTAATGTTGTGATACTTCCGAGTGGCTAAACCGAATGTTGTTTCCGACTGACGACGATCACTTCCATTCATCTGAGGATATGAAACTTTTTATAAGAGTTTAGCCTTAAGAATATCTGTATATAGATTTAATGGAAACCACAGCTTCACCCTGATCATTTTCAGAATTGTCCGGAATTTAATTAACAAGCGTGCCCTCTCCAAGACTGGTCAACCAGGCATATTGAACCAGGTCCTCAGATTGTAACAAGAATGTTATGTATGGTCATTTCTTTCTGCACCTATAGCCCACATCTAAGGAAAATGCCTATAAGTGTTACAGGTACCTTTACACGATTGGCATAGCTTATGCACTTCTGTGTTTGGCTCAGGTGTTGACCTGCAAATAAGTGATAATCATCAGTGAATATACTATAATAAAATGAATATACCGTGGCAACCCACAGTTTATTCATTTTCCCCATAGAAGACTCACAACGATTTAAAGATTTGTTTCCCAAAAAAGAAAATCTACATAAGGAATTATTTTTACCGACAGAAAAACAACCGTGTCACTGTTCTCGTTTCACTGGAGGAGACAGGATATTGTGACGCACAAAAGTGGGACCCCGAAGACCCTAGATGCACCAGACTAATGCTTTCAGGCAAGATGCACAAGGTGAGCATCGATTAAATGGGCATTTTCTGTTATTTTTAACAAATACGCTTGTCTACTGAGTATAACATATATCAAACAAGCTTTTTTTCATTTTGGTTCTTAATATCTCCTAGCTATGTTGTAAGCTTATAATTTTATCATGGCTTAGATGAGACGTTGAGAACAGCGCGTACCTCTTATCTACATATTACTTTTATATCATTATTACCAAATATTATTGATAAGTGACGCTACTACTCATTTTACCCTTTTCATGCGTTTGTGCTATAATTGTTCTTGATATCATCGACGACTTTGGCCAAGATTAATTAGAATCACTACGTACTTAAGTACATACGTGGTTACCTGTTCGCATCTTAAAAAAGCAAAGCTTAAATTACGTTTTAAAAAATATCAAATGCTAATTACTTACTTCTTTCAATGAACCCCGAGACAGCCGATCTCCTACTACCTGCGTCTATATTGGTCTTCGCACCGGGTGAATGGCTAACTCTGATGATACCCAAACGTGGCCTTCACTCTCTAGAGTGAGGGCCGCGGGCTAAGGTCCTTGCAGGCTCATTTGCCATCTTTTCTTCTGAATGTGTGACTAGCCACATCGCATGACGTCGGATTCTATAGCTGTTTCTTTTTTTTTGGATCACCGGTTTGCTATGTGTGCTCGTCTGGCGACGAGACGAGAGAGACTAGAGTGATCGACCCCACTCTCTCCCGCAGATAGGCGAGATGCATCCCGATATTAGAGTGTTTGTAACAGCTATTTTACCTATTATTCCCCTCCTCGTTAGAGGGATCCAGCACCATCGGCTAAGAGAATAATAGTTTTTTTTACTAGTACTGTACTTTAGTTAATTTTAAGTTACTATCGGTATGCACTTTTCATATCTGAGGGAAAGCCCGGGTCTGTCCGCCTACCGATCACAATTTCACCTAGACCGTTGCCCGACGACTTGTAGTAACCAATGAAGATGCACTGGACACAAAAAACGATTATTATTATCATGGACTGATGGACCCATTGGTCCATCCACCCCGACTGTGAAGTTAGGGGAAGCTCGCGCGTGGTAGCTACAATGGCATCGATGTCGACATGAACGTTTGGCTCATGTAGAGGCTCAAGACAATTTTGTACTTTGTCGTATTATATTTTAAGAATTCTATCGGACATAGAAATTCATTCGTTGAACTGGCGTTAATCGAAAGACGCCATGTCCAGCATTGACCGATACGGGCTGCTAATGATGATGATGATGCATTAATTACCTACATCCTGTTTTGTACATATGTGCAAAACAAAATATAGTTAAGTATTGATTTTCCTTAGTGCTTTAAATTATTTTACGTATAAAACGGATAAAGCACATAACATTTTTATAGAGTTTACATAACGCTTCCAAATTATGAAGACCTAATATTTTATCGATTATTGACAAGTATTGTCTGAAATTGATACGAGTACTGTAATCCAAGCAAAACGATCCAGTGCATACTAATATACATAGTACACTTTCTCACCATCATCAGTCTTAAATGTCCTTTCCAATAAACGCCAAACCCGCCAATTCTTCCTAATCGCAGTTAGGTATGAATTGATTTGCCATAGACATTATACTACACATATACATACCAAGAGTTGCCAAGTCTGTTTAGAGCTAAAGATAAAAAGCTAGTAAGATCTTCTTGTGTAAGTAACATTTTGTATGTGTCTTGTGTTATTATTGTGTATCCGATCGAGATAGAATGGTTGGCCACCCGTGATATATAACCAAGTCACATAGCGAACAAGACTTCTTTTATTCCTTAATTTACCTTAGTTTTACTTATATCTACATTTACTTTTACAGATTACGGAGGGCACTCCTGAGTATACTTTCGCAAAGGCGGCTCTGTTTGAGAGACATCCAGACATGGCCAACTATCCTCCAGGTCTGTATTCTAACCTAAGGTTTTTCTAGTTCTGAAGCCACTAATATATTAAAAAAACAAAAACCCGATTGTTAACTAAGAAAAAATCAAGGCAAGTTAACAGCCACTACGTACAGTCGGGCCCTTATTTATCAAGAGGATTGTTGCCAATATCTAAATGGGTCTCTACTTTTTCCTTTCAGTTAGCAGTCGGATTTTTGTTCTTTTAATTATTTTTAATATTCTTTATTTTTAGTTCTTCTTAAATTAAAACTACAAGTTGTATATATTTTGGAATCATTATTTAAAATTCTACATTTTGATGTGTTAGGCAAGAAAAAAACGTGTCCGAATTGTGTGATTTTATTTTTTTATGTACCTCTTGGCATTCGCATTTTTTTCTAGAACATAGAAATCTACAAACAATATATCTATTCACGAAAAAAAAATCCCACCTTCTGACGCAGTCGGGTAAAAACGGAACCATTGTATTTTCGTCAACTTTTGTCGGACTGTCCCGTGTCCATATGTTCTCCCGTTGATATGTTACATCCACTTTACTCAGGGCCTAAAGGCAATCCTGTATGGTTGATATTTAGAACGCAGGTATATTTTATGAACTGCTACATAATAGTACACATTTTTGACTAATAAAGCAACTGAGGTTTGAAAAAGTAGAAAGCATAAACTTTATTATTTACAAATGGCCAGTGCTAAATACTTTCAGTGTGACTCTCGTATAACTCAATATATGCTCAATCTCAATGTCTATTACCCAGAGGTTAATTGAATAGGATTGAATGTGTTCAGTTTAAATTTATACGAATATGAAAATATAGTTTAAAAGTATCTAATTAGCAATAAGTAGGTACCAAAATTACACTAATGCAAGTGACAATATTATGGTGTTAGACTGTAGGTATAGCGTCAAAAAACATATCTTTTAGTAGATAGTGTAAATTACACAGTACTTACATATACTTTCTTCTGTAGTTCTTTTTGAAGCTTTTTAATATTGCCATTTAGATATGAAATTATTTTGTTTAAATCGATTTATTCGGTATTGTGCCAAGTTATCGCGTTTGCCTGCTTCGAAACAAGCACTAGTCAATTAACTAGAAGAAAGTGGATGGCCTATGTCCAGCGGTGGACGTTTTCTGGCTGATTATGACATGTACAATAGTAAGTACAATGTACATTCTCGAATAAATATTTTGTCCACAAGAAAACACCTAATCTGGTCTTATGTATGCAAAAAACTATTGATACTATCAATACAAACAGGTGCAGTTGCTCTTATAGAATTGGCATTTGGAGGCCGAACTAATTGTGAATTCGTGTATCGTCCGAGTTCTGACAATGTCTAGACTTCAGACCTGGCAATGTAAACGAGCAGGTGTTGAAGCTGTACTCGTGTAGCCACAACATTAACCAATTAAATTGATTTAAATAAAATAATAATAGTTTCTTTCTGATATCTATGCGAAACATTGTCATAAGTTTGTCATTTATTTTAATTGGTTGACCTTTTGCTGTACGGGTAAGATTTAATCAACCACGTTAAACAGTAGCCACGTGTTAGGTACGGGTTCAAACCGCTGGGTAGAAAATTTGTGGTGGTTACGTACTATTTAGTTGCTTGTATACCAATTTTTATTTTATATTTTTATAGCTTTTTTATTATATTAGGTAAGTACTAGGCATATTATAATCATTAAAAAAAATTATGATACTTAACAGGCTGTTTTGCTCGGATGCTTTAAATGATGAATCGAAGGATGCGCGATCCAAGCCGCGTGATGATGATGGTGAAAGAACATTAAGCAAAAAGGAATCTATTGGCACAGTAGCTAGATCTATCGTGTTCTGCTCTACGCGTTCAAGAGTAGAGAAACGAAAAGAGACTAGAGGTTGACACACCACACTCAAACAACTTTATAAAGAAAATTCGATCGATAACATTGTCATTCCTCTTATATTTAAATTATCTTACACAAGTAATGCTTGTAGATAGTTACGTGATAATAAGTCCGAAAACTTTTACTTTAAGTACGCAGTTTGTAAAGTCACTGATAACAGTTGCAACAGATTTCTTTTTAACTTTTAATTTGGTCGAAAGTGAAACATGTAGATTCTAAAATACAAAGTGCAGTACAATGTACTGCCAATATTGGTTTGTTTATGAGTAATTGCAGTGCCCTGCGTTTTCACCATACTCCGCATTCTCCGCTCCTATTGGTCACAGTATGGTGCAATGATTATTATCCTAAGAGCTATATAGCACTACGATGATCTTCCTTTCTTTTATTTACCACTAAACCTCCTCTGTAAATTGAATAACAATCCCTAAGGCAATCGATACGCTTGATAGTGAAGAATTACCCCATGTGACTGTGTTGCTGCTAATGGAGACCACTTCTATATTTCTAATTCTTTTATAGTTGTGTATTAAATTAACAAGAAAAAGAAATAAATGTTATTTTGTTATTTGCAGTTAAAAATATATTTTTTTAATTTGTAGTATTTATGGCAAAGGCTACTTATATATACTTACCAGGATCTGGATACTTATAACATTTCACACAGTATTTTATAGAACCATGATATATAATTTAATGCCTTTGAAATTATAAAGTCATATATACTTCTAAAAAGAGGTAGTGTCATGCCGTACCTCTCGGTCGCATGATACCGCTGTGCGTGCGGTTTGTGAATAGCCGGTGGCCCATTGGAGGGGATGAGGAAAAGATGACATGCCCCTATATAGTGTAGAATGAATAAAGAAAGACTTCTCCTTGATCTACATAACTATACATATACATACATCAGGATTCTGGCCAGTAGGCCATAGGTGAGTGTATACTCACCTACCATTAGTAAGTATACACTCACCTACCACTCCCTAGTTTAAGCTGATTTTCGACACCAAGACTTGCTTTTCAACCCTATTGCCTTGATAATAATTGTGTGAACTGTGAACTCAAACGCGACTAGGCCGGGGTCGTCAATATCGAAATGCGATAAAAACGCTATCGTCTTTTAAATTCACACAAGTCAATGATAACGAGCGTCAAAGTCAAAAGTATGTTCTTACAGATCACAATTGGTTCGTCGCTAAGTTGAAAATAGCACAGATCGCGATGGTGGACTACTTCGGAGGGGCCAAGTACGTGCCCGTCAAGGACTACCTCGCGTTTAACTACACTGATGTCAACATCTTACGCCACCAGTCATCCGGTCTCGTCGAGCCGCGATAATCGTGGCTCACTGGACTCGCTGGCGAAACAACAATTTTGTTCCGCTAGAGTTGTATAACATAATTACAATATACCTATTTTTTTATTATCTGTAACGATTTTTTATTTAAAACTGGACAATGTAAATCATCTTGTGTATTTTATTACCCATATTACTTTACGTGCCACGGATAATGTTAAATCGTTAAATATTAAAATACTGTGACCCCGAATGGTGCAGCGGGTTTGAATCCCGCCTAGGTCATGGATGTTTTGTATGTATTGCTATAGTACATATCTTATATATTATATAAATACATTTCTGTTGCCTGGTACCTGTAATGCGAGTCCTTAACGTACTTATCTCATGGCTAGGGTAACATTGTGTGGTAAGTCCACAGATTATAATTATTATTACTAAATTGTTAAGGACTACGGGAGCGGGAGTAACTATACCGTCAGGGCCCCTGACAAATTCATCAGGTGGGGTTCTGTCTCTCAATATAGAGATGTTTGGCCTATAAATATTACGTTTCACTTGTGCACACTGTACGCGAGTGAGCTAACGTCGGCTGAAGAGAGAAAGAGATAGTGAGTGTGGGCACTGTTATCTGACTATATTGCCGACTTATCGTTACACCACTGGCAAACAATATACTATACACCAAAAAAATGTTCTTGGTGAATTAATTGAAATTAACCCAACACCTCTTGCATGCAGCCTGTCTTCGTAATTATCTAAAACTTTTGTTTTACGCCTTTTTTAAATTGACACTTTTAAAATTTATTTTTTTCCATACAACATTAATATTTTTTCTTTTGAACTGGCATTTACTCTGAGCGCAGGTCACATGGCACACGTGTGTCGGGACGCGGGGTGTGGTAGCCGCGGCGACGCACTTTGTACTTGACCTTAGCACAGACTATATAGTAATAGCACGTACTACGTATTGACCTTAGTCATACATCACGGTCTATTAAAAACGCGTGCGCCTTGCTTTTTATCTCTCATTTTTCGCGCAAAAGCATTTCGATTAGTGAGTGCCTACGAAAAACAGCAATTACGATGCCGTATCGTTTTACACATAATATATTGCTAGATGCTGCGAGTGATGGCTGGGTGTGGTTATTCCCCGAATGGCCTACCATTTCCTGTACCGACGAAGCAACATTTGACAGAGCAGGGTTATTCAGTACTATGAATGATCACTTATGCAATAAACATTTGGTTTATGCAATCAACATGGTGTTATGAAAACACCCATTAACGTAGACCGCATAATTTTCAACACCGGTACAGTGTCAATGTGTGACATTTGTGTATTACAATTTGAATTGTGAATTACACATCATTTGGCCACCTATTTCTGGAAAGACACAATGGAGAAACATATTTGCAATTTCTCACAGAACACCTACCCTAGTTGTTTATGGAGGTACCACTATGTTCCTTACGTGGTATGTTGGCGCGCCATCGCATTTTGCACGCGCAGTTAGAGACCTTGTACAGGGAGTAGTGGATAGGACGGGGAGGAGCGCCTCCTACGTTACCAGTTATTACTCCTCTGGACATTTGTTTGTGTGAACACTAGTGTATTCCGGTGGCGAAGTAGGTAGCCCCATTATGTTGAAGGACAAAATTGTATAAGCGTTGGACTAAATTATAACGAATTCACAAGTACCGTCTCGAGTTGGTGAACAGTCGATTTTTAGGTGTGGTGTGTTGGATGTGAAAATGACTATTTTGAACTATATGCCGGTGGGTATCATGCACACATGATCACCACCGGCATCCGCGAGATTTTAATTTAAAATGCATTATTCTAAATAAGCTGATTCCACTTTTTAAATACGCATAACAAAGTTAGTTTTTGTCGAATGCGGATTTTAAGTTTTACACTATTTTTTAACTTTTTAACTGTAGCTTGATTCAGTATGAAGGAAAAAAAGGATTCGATTCGTTTCGATTCAGTGTAGATGCTTAATAGGTAGATATCGCGACGCGCGTGGGTTTTAATAAACAATTAGGTAATGTGGAATTGTAATAATCTTAATTAATTTTAAGATAAGTTAATCTTAACTAATTTCGTAGTGGCAATTTGACTTTAATTGAACGGCTAAGAAAAAAAACGCGGGAAACTGTACTCGTTTGTCAGTACTGAAAACGTTGAACATATGCGAGCCCCGGGCTTTATTCAACGTTTCAGTACTAGCTAGCGAGTACAGATTCCCGCGCTTTTTTCTTATCCGTTCTTACAAAACACAGTAATAAATAACCGGAAGATCAAATTTTTTTTTGTTACTTATCAAGATTTGCAAAAAGTCGTAGAACAAATGTTGTTAGTATTGGTGTAGAGAGGCTGCCTGCAAGAGGTGTTGCCACTAAATATATAATATAATATACATTAAGTCACCATTACTGCACTTGGAACATGCACGTGTAGTAGACAGGCACTCACCACTAGTATCAAAGTCGGACAATTACGCTGTAATATTTAATTTTGGAATTGACTTGGCTATAAGTTAATATATCAATAATCGACGTCCGATTGACGTTCGGTATCGTAGCGATATAACCTTCCGCGAGTTTCACAAGGGTCAAGAACTTAGGGATGATTTACACAAGGTAACTGGGTAAATCAGCGCTAAAACGGTGAGAAGTCAGCACTGACTTCATATATTTGCACTTCGGACAGGAATATGTTGATATCTTAGCCTATTGATTATTACCGACGCCTTTTTACAGCCTCATAATTGATATACATGCGTGTTATTAGTAGTACAGGCCCTACTTCCTTCGTCCCTTCCGGTGGACCAACTCACAATAAAACATTTCTCCGACTATAGTGTCATTATTTTCAGAACAAAATTTCGGAAAAAAATTACGTCAGATTTAACGTAACTATATTTTTACAATTGTAATATAAGAATCGAGTAGTGAGTAACTCCTGTGATTTTGTACAGTGTCTTCCAAAACACCCTGCTGCTGACAATTACATACAATATTGGAAGTAGATATTGTTACATCAGTACTTATATGTCAGGATCGTTAACATGCATCTTGACATACAAGTGCTAACATAATTAAAACTTCGTTTAAATAAATATGTATTTATTCTAAACTCCTTAAAAAGACGAACGAAACTATTTTATTGCCACAACCATAGTTACATCATAAATAATAATCTCAGTTGAGTCAACAATTTGTCAAAATTTTGAGAAATGATTAGTCTGTACTTCGTAAATATAGAAAAAAATAATGTCATAAATATTATATATAATTACTAAATCATAGCCAAAAGTTGAAATACGAATAATAAACTGCAATTCAATAAATCTAATATCGTGGATTCTATAACAACTTAAATTACGGACATAGGCCGTGAACAAGGCTGCTGCAAAGGATCCGAAACGTCAGGAATGTAAATGTATTATCGGCGATATATACCGTACGTACGTATAGTACTTTCTTAAAGTAGTTTAAGAGAAATCTAGCGGCGCCCCAGCGGTTCCACCAGCTTAACATGATAAAATTCCACATTATAAACTTAGCAACCCTGAGGAGTTGAATTTCTAAAAACCCTTTCTTAGTATTTAGAGATTTACATTTGTGTAAACATAAGAAAACTGGTTATTTATGAATATATTATAAAATTACGTAGTTAAATGTGTTTCTATGTTATATATATATATATATATATACACCTTACCTCTTTTGTGTGCATACCGATGAATCGATTCGTTTTGCCGAATAAATCCAAAGGTCCGAGTGGCAAACCTGGTTTATATTATATCGTGAAGAAAAAATCGAATGTGTTTTTATTAATCAGTTTTGTTTACACTATAGCAACTGGACTTTCCCGTTACAATGGGAACATGATGCCACCGGCGGTGTCATGTTCCCGCTGTTGTTGTAAGCATGACTCACCAACGCGTTCACTGGGTCGTCATTCACTTTCCTTACATCTATGGGCATTGCCATTACCTGAAAGTAAATGAAGTTAATTTAAAATAACTTAAGTAGCACAAAATGGGGGACAATGGAGAACTGTGACATAAGAGATTTATCCCTATCTATGGTAGTCAGTGAGCAGCCAGTAACATTCGTTTAACCATTCTAGTGATGTACTTATTATTATTAATTATGATTAGTGATTGTCCAAATACAACGTCGCGCGCAACAACAAAACAAACACGCGAGTAAGTTTTTATAAAATCCTATTACATGTGTTCTTAAAAAACCTATATGTATATCTTTAAAGATAACTATATCTTTTTTTTTAAGATACGGTTTAATTAAAGTCCGTAAAAATATGAATTTACACTTGCACAGTCGTCATTATGAGGAGTGTCATTATTTTTTTTCTACTGGGCTATTTTGTCTATATTTTTTATTACTTTGGTTGTTTTTTTGTGTATCAGTACATTAGTAGCGAGGTATATTACTTTTCAGAAATTGTGGACAATCCTGACAATGTAAAAAATATTCAGATCTGACACCAAGAACAAAATATACAGGACCTATTTTGTATCTACAAGAACTTAACAATATGAAAAATTAAATGTTTGGGCTGGAGCTTGACTGATCTACGTAATGCCATAGTTACATACAACATGAATTAATTGTGATGAGTACTTTGTTGTTTTATTAATTTATAATTCACATAGTTTTTTTTATCCCTTTTGTTTACACTATAGCAACTGGACTTTCCAGTTACAATGGGAAAGGATGCCACCGGCGGTGCCATGTTCCCGCTGTTCTTGTAACCATGACTCACCAACGCGTTCACTGGGTCGTCATTCACTTTCATTACATCTATGGGCATTGTCATTACCTGGAATATTAAATATTGTAACAAATCTGTCACTTACCTCGGTGATAGGAGAGTTGCTATTGTTTTAGAAATTTTGATCATAGTTTTAGAAAGGGTAGGAATATTCTACATTAATTTACATGGGACATAGATGAGTAATATATTTCGAGGAAGATGTGTAGTTTGAAGTAAAAATTGTCACAGCTCACCTGGCCTAGCATAGAGATTGTTATAGTCACAGCGCCAAAGACGCTAAAAGTACCTAGTGTAAAATAAAAAGAGTTCTATTTATTAGGATACCTTAAAAGAAACAGAACCCTGAGCATTTTATTGTCAGTTTGTTTACCAAGAACCTTCTTGCATGTGTGGAAGAGACATCTGAAATGTCGCGCAAATTTTCTATGCGATCCCACGGATAATGCCTGCAGGGTATTACCCATTGACACGGCATCGTAAAATTTGGCAAGAGGTAAGAACATATAGTACAAAATATATAAGAATAAATCCGATAATTCGTACTCTATAATAATTATTTCACTGAATAACGGCACGTAAAACTAGTGTTTGTAGTTCATTTTATACAAAATAACTTATGGTGCCTGCGAAATAACTAATGGCATGATTGGTGTGCGAGTTCGACTCACACTTGGCCGTTTAATTAAAGTCAGTTGGATAAATCTCTCAGTTCTCACGAGAGTAACTTTAGATAATTGTAGTGATAAGTGAGCGTGTGTGCGTGTTTGTTGTTTAAATATTAATTCTTCTGTTTCTTAAATAGAGTCCTAAGTACTCAAGCAACAAGTGTAAGACTAATAAAAAGCAACTTACTTGTTCAGCATACTTTTCAGCTTCTGTAGTTGTTATTAATTTTTCCAAATGACTAACATCCTGTTTGTCAACTGAACTACTAATATTTTCTGATAACTTTAAATTTACAGATGCAATATCTAGAATATTACTTGAGTGTGGTATAGATGTGTTAAAGTTAAGATTTCCAATTTGTCTATTTGAATCTTTATTTCCACCCATATATTCAGCTATAGCAATACTCTCAAGCCAGTTTTCATGGAGGCTGTATAGATTTTTATATGTGTAAATCGTCATGTCCCTGACCCGACACCTTTCATCAAGTAATTGTTTAATTGCTTGTTCGAGTTTCATTGTTTTTTCATTTAGTATTCTTTTACAGGTAGCCAGTTCTTCAATCATCAAACTAAAATTCATGAAATTTTATTAATTAAATATATTACTACCATTTTTTACTTAATCTATAAAGATTATTTTACAGAATGGGGAAAGATAATAAAGTCATATGATGGATCACATATCTATTATTTATTAAGTATATGATGCTTCGTTTTATAGCACAATAAAATATGTACAAAACAAGGGTAACAGCAAAGCAATTTCATATAATTTTTGCAACACAGTATCTCTCTCTAGTAAACGGAAACTGCCGAACATAAATTTAATGAAAAGTTAATTATATAAAGAAAAAAAAATACCAACCTGCTAGCTAAAAATTTACTTCGCCATACTTCACACTGTCCAGCAAGCCATTCTGTTTGTTCCTGCATTTATCAAAACAATAAATATAAAACAACAACACAAGACACTTAAACAATCAAATTAAAAATGGTCAAATGATTAATTTTGATAGGAGATATTTTCTTAATCCACAGCAATAGGTGCATCGGATTACTGGGGGTCTGCCTGGTGGTAGTAATATATTTCTTACCTGATGTGTAGTAAGATGTTGGGAGGAATTAAGTAAAGCATCAGCTAAGTGTTTCTTATCTTCATTTAGACACTGGACTTGTGTTTCAAGATCTTCACCCATAGAAGCTACTAGCATTGTTTTCAGTTCTTTATTTATCTACAATATTATTCAATTACAAAATAATTTGTATGTGCAAATACTGATATAGCAGACAAGTGATGATTTCCAATTTAGTTCTCCTTTAGACACAAATTTATTATTACATATCCATAGATACAATATGATTATAAAATTCTTGTAAAGGGAATGTGCCATTGATGCTTTGCAAGTGGATTTGGGACTTTTAATACTGGTGGAACATTAGGGGGATTATATAATATATAAAAAAGGAATATTTATCTAAAATATCAAAATTACCTGAACTTGCTGCTTTAATTGTTCCTTCAAAGATTCATTTTCTTTCATTACTTCATCCAGCTTAATCTGAACTTTATTTTCGCTAACCAATATTTCATTGTCTCTAAGATTTTCTCTGCTATTACGTCTGTTCCTTGGTTTAAACTCATTCATATTTGTGTTCATTTGCGACATCTGACTTATGAGTTTGTTTATATCCATATTATTCTTAGACTTTTTGGAACTTTTGGGACGCGCAGGCCCCTGTATAGGTTTAACAGCACCTGGATAGGGTTCGTATGGAACAAATTTTGGAGTTTTTGAGTATAATTGAGAGTTTTTCCTTTCTGAAGTAATAAACTTGGTGGGGAAGACTTGTACTAAGCGGTTAGTGCGCGCAATTTCTTTTTTTTGGTTTTTGAAACCTACTTGTTTATATGTTGCTAAATTTTCGCTAACAGGTTCATTTGATTCCATACCATCTCCGGCAGTTCTTGCTTTAGACATCATCTCTATAAATCATAAAGGTTTATAAATTCTTAAAGGTAAGCAATGTGAAAGATGTACAAAATATGAAGGATGAAAATGTCACTTACTTGCGTCAAATGTTAACAACGTATCCATATTAACCACTAACAATTAGTTGTGCAATATTTATATATCTTAAGAATAAAACTAAGAAAGCAACAATAATAAAAGAAAATAAACAAAACACTTTTCTCTAAACATTTATAAATTATAAAAGTAATGTTGTCAAATGTCAATTACAATTAGTGTTAAGTGTCAACTTTCAAGTCAAGAAATGTCAACCAGGCTAAGATGATATGACCGTACCGCCTCGTCTTTAGTAGTTTATTTTTCTTTAGTTGTTTTATAAAGTCAGTCAGACAGTGAAAGTTCGAAAGTAGCATGGCCAATACATAAAGATAATATAAGGGAAGCCTGTCTATAACGCCACCGTCTAAGTCTAAAGTGACAGCAAATATGGTCAAACTCACACACCGCTTACGGAAACGAGCCCGGGTTCCAATCCGTAAGTCGAGAGCTTAGATTGATAGAAATAAAATAACATGACTTTAGAGAGCTCTAATAATAAATAAATAAAGAATACGGCTTTTGCCGATTTGTAGCGCAAATTGACCCCCTCCGTCAGAGGGGACGAGGAAGCCGGCCTCCTTAGACAAGCCAAACACTAAACGAGCTCAGTTATCATTATCCACGATACCGCAACTAGAACGGCATCGTGCGCGCGCCGTCCCACTAGAGTGGGGAGGGGGACCACTTCCCCCTTTTCGGTCACAAAAATAATTACTATAGGGTACGCCCACAATCAACCCGGTTCATCTCTTCCCATCTGCGGGAAAAGAGGGGGTCTGTCCCCCTTTCGTCTCCCTAAACCTGAAGACAAAAAGTCTTCGTAGTCAGTTGAACTGTTGAGGCTGGACTAGCGCAGCCAACCAGTATTAGGACCCTCCGAAAAAAAAAAGCAAATATGGTTCAATCTATCTTTTTTTTCTCTCTCTAGGCAATGCGCTGCAAATGTGAAATTAGATAGACAAAGATAGAAATGATTTCTCATCTTCCTTCCCTATTCATATTCAAAATAATCAAATTTTTACCATACATTAATCATAAACTAAAATTATTTAGAAAAGGCGGTGAATAGTGAATACTTGAAAAATGTTTCGGTGAGCTTACACAATATTCTTCCGTTTGTCACCATTAATCACAGGTTTGCTACAACTGTCTCTGTGATACTAGTTTTCTAAGACAAAATACAATCTCTATAAACACTCAATAGAGCTTGGAAAAATCTATTGAAATGGATAATCTATATAGACTATAAAAATAAAGTCCCCATAAGCTCTTGTCTATATTATTATGATATTTCTGTCTATCTATATTCTCGAGGAAGGTTAGTGTATTTGTTACGGTAGAAATGCGAGTACTGTTATTCACGGGCGAAGTCGGGCGGAACGCTAGTGTATATTTATAATAAAACAAAGTCGAATTTCTCAAAATCTACAGCAGGAATCACCATCCATGAAAGTAGCGAATCCCAAGGGAAGTTCTAAAGCATAATCTGGCACGTCATTCATGGGCGAAGCCTGGACGGATCACTAGTAATTTAAAACTTAGCTTACGATGGATTGAATATACTTTTAAAATTTTTGATGTGATAACGACTTGTAAATCGATGCCGCTAGCAGGCTAATTGCATGCACGAAAAAGTATGACGTCATAGTAACTCTCCGAATGGGCGGAGCCTACAAGCGATATAACGTAACAAGACGTCTTTTTTACTCCATCGGATCATGTATTCGCAGATCAATTAGAGAACCTTTATCACGTAAAGTTATGTCGTTCATAAACCGACTTGTAGGCAACCAGTTTTGCTTGTTGCACAAGATTTAACTAAATACATTATTGTACTCGTTTACAAAAACTATTTAGTTATTGATGTCTTAAGTTTACGCGAAACTTAAGACAATACATTAACTCATTACAATAAAACTACTTCTATGGATTCTATCGTAAACCGCGATAGAATCCAATTCAATTATTTAACTAGCCCGACGTCTCAGACGCTTTACAGCAACCATGGTCACGAGAGGGCTGCACTTTATCAAATCTAATGTAATGGCAGGCCAACTTCAGCATGCTCACAGATCGCAGATTTTGTAACACGTCGGTGTTTCATTATTATATAATTTATTGTTGTTTTCAAATAAAATGTTCTGCTTTAAAAGTGTAATTTTGCTGTTTTTTTTTACTAGATATAAATAAGATATGATATTTGGTAAAAAAATTATTTGCAATCACAAACAGCATTATTACCAAACAGAAAGTACTAAATCAAAGTACTATTACATTTATGCTACCTTTTCATAGAAGTTTATAATATACACAAAAAGTAAAGATTGTTCAATAATAGCAAGTGACATTTCCCGTTTGTTAAAACGTAAAGTAGACTAACTAAAGCGATTT
>JAFELO010001091.1:441990-473141 GCA_017140195.1 Eumaeus atala | reverse complement strand
CGCCCACTTCTCCACCTCCCTCCCTTTCGTGTTCGTGACCGGGTTACCCCATGCCGTGGACTTGGCATTAAGGTCCCCGGCCACGAACACCTGAAGGGGGCTAGCTGCCCTACCAGCGGCCCCAGAACTTCGAGAAACCGTTCCAGGGCCGCCAGATTGCGGTTCGGAGAGAAGTAGACCCCTACGAACGCCACCTCTCCCGGAACCGCCGCCACGTACCCGCGGCCCCTCGCTTTGGCTACGAGGGGGGGGGGGGCTCCAGGCCGCACCACGATCGCTACCGAGCCGTCGGTCTCCCCAGCCCAGCTTGGACTGGAGGGCACGGCGTACGGCTCGGCCACGATCGCGACGTCTATCGCCCACTCCGCCATGGACTGCAGGAAAAGGTCCTGAGCCCTGGCGGAGTGGTTGACGTTCGCCTGGAGGACGCTGAGATGGCGTGGCATATTAGGCCATCTCTGCGTCCGACGACCCCGAACGGTTCCCCCTCTGAGAGATAGGGGAAACTTTCCCGCGCTGGACGGGGGGCTTGCAGGACATGACCCCCATGACGTGGCCCGCCGGCCTGCCGGCGTCCGCGCACACCGAGCAATGAGCGGAGGCCGAACACCCTCCGCCCTTGTGACCGGGATGACCGCAGCGGTAGCACAGATTGCTGCGGTCTGTGCCACCGGGGCACGTACTAGACATGTGCCCCATCCCCAGGCAACGTTAGCAGTGCCTGCCTCCGGCCGTAACTTGACTATTACGGCCGAGGAGCGGGGAAGCGACAGCTTCGGCTTCGCCACCTGCTTCTTCTTCGCCGGCGGCGCAGAAGCCGCCGGTGTGTTTATCTTCTTCACTGGTTCGCCTTGAGCCTCTTCACCTCCGAATCCTCCGTGAGTACCACCAGGGACTCCATCATTTCCCTGATGGAAAATGTGTAACCTGCATCAACTGCAAAGTTGCGAGCTAAACAGAGTAGTCTACGTCCTTTATTAGTTAGGCTTTCTGATATATACACTGGATGAGATTTCCCAGAAAGTCCTAGGTGATCAGAATTCAATCGCCCATTTGGATGTTGTTTATTTTAACTTTTCGCGTTATTCATCGTTTCCTGTTTTTTAACATTTCTAGTGAAGTCTGCAACAACCGTAGATAACCCCTACTTCTTATACGGTAGACATCTTTAATATCACTCGATTGTAGATCCACATTAAGAAATCTACAAGCTTGATGTATTATTTTGGAAAGTTCCGCTATGTACATATTCTTGGAATCCAGCGATAGATTCCTTACCTCGACGGATGAAGATTTTAGAGACCTTTGGATATCTTCAATCTTGTCGTCTAATGCCGAGATATACTGTATGTGTGCTCTCCGCTTTTTTTCTAAGAAGTCCAATTTATTCGTTATGGAATTAAATTGTTCATTCATAAATTTTAAGGATTTATCAATTTCCTGGTTGGTGGGAGTGGTGGCCCCACAATATCAGGTCCCATATGCGGTTGGACCTATACACCAGTAGGTTTACAGCCGATGGGCTGGATTGTAGTACTGTTTTACTCTATTGAGCACACCCAGCTTCATTAGGGCTAATTTAGCTTTCGTTGCCAAATGACCAAGAAACTGAACGTTACTCGATATGTTGACACCTTGGTTGACAAATTCCGATCCTAATTGAGGTCGATAGGTTTTCTTCTTACAACAACTTTGAATAACAAATCCTCGACTTCAGACATAAGCTTGTTTCGATACTCATTGAAGTTATCATGGGAAATATTGGCACGGCCTATAATGCATCCCTAGTGGTATCATCCGCGGCACAATGAAGGCCACTAGTTTGCAGCATGTCATTATTATGCACAAGAAATATCGTAGCAGACAGAACACAGCCTTGGGGAACACCAGCGTTGACAAATTTATGGCGTTGGCAAGCATGCGCTGTCAACTGCTATCTTGAAGGTGCGATTTCTCAAGAATCTAATGATCCAATCGAATACCAGTTGACCGTCCGCGGCGGTAACCGTTCTAGCGGTCACCAATTATTTAAAGATCTAAGTATCGCAAGATCTAAATATCGCAAGAGCAAGATCTAAGTAACGCAAGAGACAGTTGGTAATGGATCCAATTTCTTATAGTAGCAGTAATAAAGTGACTTATGTTGCAAATAATTATGGTTCTGACATGTTATTTAAACAACAAACATTGACAACGGAAACGCCAAGTTCGATTTCTATAGTCCATCAAAATATACAAGGCTTTTCCAGCAAACTAAATCTAATAGAGTTATATCTAGATGCATCAAGCACTTCGGTTTTATGTTTAACAGAACATTTTTAAGGCAGCACCATATCATGACATTTAAAATTAAAAATTATGTCATTGTTAGTGTCTTTTAGTAGAGAAGTATGTGATGAGGGTGGGTCTTTAATTATCGTAAGAAATAATTTGAAATGTAAACCAAGGCCCGACATATCTAATTTATCTGTGGAGCGCATGGTAGAAATTTCTTGCGCTGAACTGAAGCAACATATCATTATTTGTATTCATGGGCCACTGGCATCTGACTTTTCTGTCTTCGAAATAGTGATCGAAGATGTTCTCAAATAGGTATGTATTTGTCATAAGTCAATAATAATCTGTGGAGATTTCAATGTAAATGTAAAATAAAAAAATTGACAGCCTGTTCGGATCATTTGCAATATGTTTTCTCAGTACCTACTCGAATTACACAAAATTCGTCAATATATATTGACAATTTTACTGTGATTGTGAGATTATTCAGAATACAATCATCAATGTCCTACAATTAGACCACAGTGATCATATAATCGTTAATTAACACACTGTAGAAAAAGATTGTCCAGTAGAAGAATTTAGACCTTTATCAAAACAGAACCTAGAACATTTTAAGTTTAGTTTAGAAAAAAGCTTGAAATGTTTCACAGGTGATTCCAACGCAAACATCATGCATTGTAAACTATTTAAAATAATCTGTAAAGAATTTGACAAAAAAATCTGTATTAGCAAAAAAATACTATTAAGAGATTTGTCTTCTGTGAGTGGGCTACACCAGGCATTTATGCATCCAGGAAGAAATTGTATGACTTATATGAAGAAAAACAATATATACTTAATGACATCACATTCGTAAATCATGTAAGAGAGTATTCAACTATTTTTTTTAAAGTTTGTGCAGCGGCAAAATCAATGTACATTTCAAATGAGATTATAAAGTTAGGTTATTAGGATGGGAACTGGCAAAATGCGGCCGAATAATAATGTTAATGTATTGTTAGTGAATGGAAAATGTATCAAGTCACATTAAGAAATCGCTCAAACATTTGAATCTTTCTTTTCTAATTTACCTCATATAATTACAGACACTCCCTTGTGTAGCCCAAAGGCTGTAAGTCATATAAAACCTGTTAATAGCAATTTTAAATTTGCTAACATCACAGCCTACAATATTGTAAAAATGTTCAGATCTTTTACTGTCAAAGGCACAGAAGATTTATGGAGACTCTCCGTAAAATAAATGCGTACAATTATTCCTGTTTTAGCTCTTTATCTACGGTTTTTAATAACTGTATTGGTGACGGAAGTTTTCCGGATTTGATAAAAATTAGTTGAATCAGACCATTGTTTAAGAGTGGCTCCAAAGACGATACAAATAATTATAGACCAGTAGCGATATTACCAGTTTTCAGTGAGATATACTAGAATATAATCCTCTCTCAGTTATTAACACATTTTGTGACTAATGGTCCTCTCCACAATAAACACTTTGGTTTTACTAAAGGTCGGTCTACAACAGATGCTGGTGGGGCTCTAATTAAGAGCGTAGTTGAGTTGAGCCATAGTTGTTTTGTGATCTTTCCAAAGCGTTTGATTGTATTGATCATCAGATTCTAATTATAAACTGCAACATTACGGTGTCAGGGATAAAGCTTCATCTCGTATAAAGTCTTATCCTAACAATAGAATAAAAAATAGTAGACTTAAGTGGTTGCAAGTAAAATTGATCGCTTGTAAAGACGGGTGTGCCACAAGGTTTATTCCGGGTCCCTTCCTGTTTTTAATTTACATTAACGACCTGGCTTTTCTTGCCGAAAAAAATACTGACATAGTATTGTTTGCAGATGATACGTCTCTTGTTTTTAAACTAAAGAGAGGAATAACTAATTGTGACGAAGTAAACAATGCTTTAGATATTATATGAAATTGGTTTAATGTTAGTAATTTAATGCTTAACTCCAATAAAACTAATATATGACATTTAGACTGCCGAATGTTAGAAAAGTAGGCTACTATTATTAAGGTAGGAATAGATGAGTTAGAGTTTGTGGAGTCCACTGTTTTTGTTTTCATTTAAAAAGCAATTACAGTATGATAGACTTAACGATTTAAATGGGGTTGTCATGTGCTCTGCATGTTACCTACCTAATGAACGAATTAAATATCTTAAAACGTTCAGTAGGATTGGTCAAAATAAGTCAATTTCCGACAGTTACTGAACAAAATTAGTCGAATCCTGGCAGTTTATTTACAAAATTAGTCAAATCTATACCTTGGGAACAAAATAAGTCAAATCCGTTTTTTTAATTACAATTTACTCTGTAAATAGAAATATTAACTGTATTTCCGTTAATATTTAATAATCCTGAACTCCAAAGTAATCTCTATTTACCATTCAGAGCGTCACAACAGTGTATATCATGACTATACAAAAGTTCACTTTTCTCAATATGGCATAAAATAGATGAGACTGCTATTGAAAATTACCTCCTGATATACTAATACAACAGGAGTTTTCAATTTTCGGTGTATTATAATCCCCAATCTGTATATTCACGGTTACCAAATAAATCCATACCCGTTATAATGATAAATGAGAATTAAGAAGTCGTGATTCTATACAATAGATTACAAGTAGAAATAAACATTTAAAAGCAAATATATATATATTTTTAATTTTATATGCATATTTTTTAAAAGGCGGGTAATAATTTTGAGGACTTAGGTCACAATATTTATATAATTCAGAATTTAGGCTGGTAGAGGCTATAATACCTACTTGTATGTAATCACAAAAAAAAAAGGAATATGTCAATGGCATTATTTATGTCTAATGTGTTGAGCACCAGTAGTTTGATTGTTGAGGTTAAAATTATGCTATTTACTTGAAATAAAACAGATATAT
The DNA here is from genome assembly GCA_017140195.1 of Eumaeus atala. Classification (NCBI taxonomy): domain Eukaryota; kingdom Metazoa; phylum Arthropoda; class Insecta; order Lepidoptera; family Lycaenidae; genus Eumaeus; species Eumaeus atala. Next base: position 467,956 of record JAFELO010001091.1, on the reverse strand, counting down.
CTAATAATAAACATTTTAGTACTCATAGATACATTTTTCACAACACAATGGCCACGGTTTCTTCAGCTCCGGCACCCGGTATGCAACAGATAGATTTATCTAAACTAAGTATTCAGCAGTTGGCTCAGTTGAAACAACAGTTAGACCAAGTAAGTAAGATTAAAATAATTGCAATAATAATACCCTACAGCTGTGTTCTACAAACAAAAAAAATAAAAAATTAATAGAATGATTTGCCTATAGTCTGTTGTCATGTTATTAGGAATTTATTAAATCAATTCTTACATTATGGGTTTTATTACCCCACGGTACGCTTGTTTCCCTTATATGTCGATATTTTATTTCACAGGAATTAAATGTTTTTCAAGATTCCCTACAAACATTAAAAATAGCACAACAAAAATTTGTTGAGTCTGGTGAGAGTGTAGAAAAAATAACACCAGGAACCAAAGGCAAAACTATTTTAGTGCCACTTACAGGTTCTATGTATGTTCCCGGTGTAATAGCTGATACTGATAATGTTATAATTGACATTGGCACAGGATATTATGCACAAAAAGTAAGTATTACGATGATAGTCTTATAAAAATATGTTTAGTTTATTGCAGAAGTGTGATAATTTATCCAAGTTGTCAAAAAATACAAATTGATGATGCTATGTTCTCTTTGCTATGTTCTTGCTATGTTCTTCAAAAAATACAAATTGATGATGCTATGTAACATAATTGTTTCACAATTATGTTACAAAAAGGATCTTATAGCATGCTTTATTTGCCAAACTTGGTTGCCAATGTGCCTTTCTCTACTTTACTTTTTTAATTCTTCTTCTTTTTCTTTTCTAACCCTATTATCCTAGTGCATAACAAACTTAACTGTTTGTATCATACATATCTTTGTTTTTTGTTTTGTGCTCACTTTATAAATGGGAGATCACTTACACTCTTACTGTTGTTCATGGAAATGCCTACACATTATCATATTGTGTTAAAAAAGTGTTTTTTATTTAAGTAATAATGTTAGTCTGTAATAAACTTCATTTTTTCAAATTTAGACTTTTCTTCTCTATTTAATGACAACATAAAATGCGTGCCATTATATATTTTAGAGTTTACTCTGTATTTTAATATGTTAAAAATTAATTTTAATATATTTTTTGGTTTTCAGGATATAGATGGGGCAAAGGATTATTTTAAAAGGAAAGTACAGTTTGTAACTGAACAAATGGAAAAAATCCAAGCAATGGGTATTGAAAAGTCGAAGATAAGGGACGCCATTTGTATGATGATGGAAATGAAAGTGCAAGCTCAGACTCAGGCACAGAAAGCATCTACTTCATAACAAAATAGCCCTGTTTACTAATTGTAAAAAATACATCATTATTGATGTTGTCATTTTTATACAATAGTATATTAATAATGTAAAAATGATGACTTCATATTGTCTGAGTATTTTGTAATATTGATGTGCTTACTACATTAGAAAGTTGAAATGCAATCCTATGTTCTCTAAAAACAATAATAAAAAGAATTGGCTACTCAAAAATTTTATGGAAAGCTTTATTTACTTTACTAAATTTTCCTTTATTTGATTTACTTACACATTAGAATATAATATGGTACTTTGTATGTCAGTAATATTTATTATTTAAATTGAATAAAAAATTAAGTATCTCAGGCTAATATTATTTACTATTAAATAAAATGTCCATAATTTAATATATACTTTGATTATATAGGAACTCTGTGCATTATTGTTTAATTATTATATCAGATGTAATGATTTTTCATTCTCTGAATCTTAATTCATTAACAAATAAATATAAATGCATTATTCTAATACTACACCATCACACCATCTCCTGTGTAGACCTTGCTGGAATGTGAAGCTCATCATCATTTCCCTCCCTGTTCTGCATCAGGACAGTGCGTCAAGTGACATTGTTGTTGTCAGAACTAGAGATATAACCGAGATATGTGTCGAACAGGCATGACCTAACGGAAATTTATTTGGGATTGGCCTATTACCTTGGCAGATTCAAATCTGGGACTACTTTATATTGATTATGTGATTTAGGTACACATCCTCATGTACAGGACATATATCATTAGGAGCTTACCAAACAAGTATCAGATTAGATTGAAACGCTGGAAAAATTGTCAATAATGCCTGTATATCTTGTCTGGAGAGTTCATGTCGGCCACATAAATGTATGTGGCAGGCACGCATTCTAGGCGATCTTTCTGGGCAAGTAAAGAATAGTGTAGTTTGTTGAATTACCCAAGGGAATAAACAGTTTTATTTAACTGGTTCCTTTGTGCTGGGAATTGATAACTGGATAATCCCAACCAATGGCTTACTGGCCAATTAATTTAGTCCAATTGTTAGGAAATATTTAGAAAGCGTTAATGTCATCTGAGATTCAGGTTTGGATCTCTGTTTGCATCGTGTTTTAAGCATATAAATTACCATGAGTGTGTCTACTCATTTGCGGATGTAAGTTTTTTTTTTGTATATGACCTTTCGACGATAAATTGTCGACATTTGTACATTAAAACATAAGCTGACATTGTAGAGATCTTCTAGGTCTACAATGGGATGACAGCCAGCATTTATGCAATTTGGAATCCTCACATCAACTCCATCGAATGGTCTTAAGAAATGTATGGGGTATAGGAAATGACATCTCATGATCTATCGTGTATGTGTACTTATCGCGAAATATCTAAGCCTAGGCGCTCAGAGTACACTTAGGTGATGCAAGTCTTTGCGTTGCCAGCAACTTTTAATAGGTTCTTGTACTACGGAACTTACATGGATAGCTTCCAATGAAGCGTAGTAGTGCCATGCTGCATTGCAGCCGAATTGGTGCTGCACGTCCGGGGAGATAAATCTCGCTCATATGACACGACCGTAAAGTGACAAGTGTGAAAGCTGTCGCGTTTCGTGCGATTTGTGAGTATCCGGTGGCACATCGAAGGGGAGGAGAACAGGAGGGCAAGGCACGACAATAATGCGGTTGTCTGGTGTCTGTAGCCATCAAAAGGTTCCGATTCCCCGTTTGCCTCCTTTACTATAATAAAGCACATTGGTGTCAACGATCTAACTTTGTATAGATCTGATGTGTAGGAACTAGTTTCAATCCGCAAGTTGTTCCCACGGCAGCTCTACATAACCTAACATAAGTCCTGGGTGCTTAGCGCAAAGCTATGTTAACGTCGTCGTGTGATAAATCTCCAGATTATTTTTATAATATACTAATTGTCCCGTCAGACTTTGTTCTGTCATAAATTGAACTTGTTGTCAGTGTAACATAAAAAATAAGTGTGAACAACCATTAACGTTTAGGGATATGAAAGTAGAGAGTAGTCGATTCTCAGATCTACTGAATATGCATATAAAATTTGGTAAATATTGGTAAAGCCGTTTCGGAGGTAACTAGTGAATTGTGACACGAGAATTTTACACATAATATAAAGCTTATTGGAAGAATCGCCTCTGTGGTGTAACGGTGCGGGTGACGCTTGTTAAGACCGTTAGTCGCGTAGGGTCCTGGGTTCGATCCCCAGGTCGGCCAACTGTTATTAATTGTTTCTCAGATTATTCTAAACACGCATTACATTGTCCGGGATTGGAATGTGCCCGAAGTGGCCATAGGCTTGCCACCTTTAACATCATGGGCCTCCGTACCTGGGCTAGTCGTAGATGTTCTAGTATATGTATTTACGAGTTGTGGATATGCTAGCACACCTACAGAGGCAGACAGCTGCCTTTTCGGGGATAAAAGGCGTGATGGTACTTTTACTTTTTTTTTTATTTGTTATTAGAGGTGGTCTCCATTTGCTGAAATATAGTATTTTTAACGTTAAGGCGAGTTAGCAATGCCATCAGAGCTGAATACTGACCATCACTTAGTCCCGTTCTAAATCCTCTGCAATATGGTTTAAGTCAAGTTTTGAAGAGTACTCAAAACGCTATGATAATTTGGAGTCCTCTAAACTTTCCAATCGATTTTTCTCATGAAGTATTTTCCCTGTGCGAGATTCTATTGGTTACTATTCACTTCGAATAAGCGTTATATATTTTAATGGTAAATTAACGCACAATTATGTTAATAAATTTTATGTAAAACAAAAAAAATATTGTTTTTATTATATCACAATATTTATCCAAAGACTAAGGCCGGGTTTCACCGGTCACGACTAAACAACTTACAACTACCTTGGTAATGCCTAAATCCTTGTATTAACATTTTTGGATACCAACCTTTGAGTAAGTAATAACTTTAATAGTGGGTACTAATAGTTCAATGGTTCCACCATAGATTTTTCCTTGGTATTTAAATTTGGCTGAGAACATAGCAAAATAATACATTTCTGTATTAAAAATTACATATTTTGTTGATCGTAATTTAAAATAATTTTAAACCATCATGTATCAAAAATAGGTTTTCACACTAGATCAGTATTCGCATATTTAAAAAATGTTTGCTTGTCAAATGTCATTACAATTATGGCTAATCGTGACTGGCGAAACTGGTCCTTAGTTTATAATAATAATAATAATACGTGTGGACATATCACACCAAGTTAGTCTAGTCCAGTGCTAAGTGCCGTAAGGACTTGTGTTACAGGTACTAGACAACGGAAATATATTTAATGTTTATAAATTTAAGAAATTATATATATTAAAGATTTTTATTATATAAACACATATTTCATAACATCCATGACACAGGCGGGATGAAGTATTGATATTAAACTAGCTGTGCCCCGCGGTCTCACTTACATATAGTAGTAGTATGTTGTAGAAATGAAGTTTCATAAAAACTATCAGCCCAAAAACACCCTCTAGGGCTTTAATTTCTAAAAATCTTTTCTTAGTGCTCACTTACATCATAGAAGAAACCCCTGTACCAAACACAGGTACCACACTTCAAGTTTCTAGGTACAGTGGTGTGTTGATACAGAATTCAGTCCCGTTTACCTTTTATACATAGGCTGTTTGACTACCTGTCTCTTCACTAGCCCACTGCCCTATGTGCTCTGTGATACTTCTATATCTTTAGTAAAAGGTAATGCTATGCTACTGCATAAAAAATATGCGGATATGTATGGGCGTTTGAATCTCACTGACTGGTCGTTTATCCCCTTATACATAAAAAAGCAACGTTTCCTCCTCTGTAAAATACATGTGGCAAATACCAGGATAATAAAATAAATGTAAAAAAAAACATAATGTAATAACAATATATATACTAAATATACTAAATGAATTGAAATAAATGTGACACCAAGTTATTTATTTTAATAGGCCAAAAACGATAGCACGGGTATCTACAATACAGTGGCTTATTTAACTAACAACTTCACTATACTATCTACAATGTCTTTTAGTCACAAAACAATATAAACTAATTAAGGCAACAGCTATTCCTTAATTTTGTAAACAATTTATCTAATTTCGTGTAAAAAAAAACAGTTATTTTAACACACGTAGTAACACGTGGTACAATGTAGAACAATTGAACGTTACAGTGCCATAAACTTATTTGTTCATTAGATGGCGTCGCTAGTGTGCCGTTTGGTGTTACTATCTGACAGATGCAGTTAGCTGGAGCTCATTGACAAGAATTTAATGGACTGCTATCCCATAGACTGCCCTTGGTATACCATTTGACAGACATCAACGCTAACATTATTGCCAAAAGAAGTGAAATATCGCCAAATAATATCGCATTACCGCTGAAATTATGACAGTTCCTAGTTTTCAAATAGACATAACTGTCAATGAAAATTTTGAAGCATACGCGATAATGTTCAACTTAGTTCCTTGGGAATGTATTCGACTCTTACCCCATATTTTTGATTTTTTTTCCTTCTTAAGATCAGTGCTGCAGTTATTAATGGCCTTTTTTCTTTTAACTTTGTCTGCCTAATGTATAAGTTAGTCACATGTGTGTATCCGCCAGTAGCGATCAGGAGCTTTAAACTGAAATATTTCTTCCCATAACACATTTTTGTACAATATTTTAACAAAAATAGGGACACCTATTATGTACACTTTTTGTTTGTTAAAATTAAATAAGGTAGGTAGGTAGGTACTTCAAATGCATTGTCAATGTTACTCAGTTATTATCTTTGTATGGGTATAGGTACTTACGTATGTTTATTGAATATATAAATTACTAGCTGACCTAGCCACGTGTTTCTGTGACTTAATAGTTTTAAAATTTTATTAATTGGAATAAAATGAAGCCTATATTTCAAGTAAAAAACGACATATTGCAAAGTAACATATATGTGCAAAATTTTGATAAAATCCAGGACAAACACGAGATTTTTATATAAATAAATACATTACAAGTGTAAAGAGGGTCACTCTCCATATTTCGCTTAAGTCGAAAAGTAGACGAGTAATCATTTAAAGTTCAAACAATAATATTATTATTTATATGTACAGTTATCTGTGTAGGTACCTTAATATAGGTTTCATTTAAAATTTTATACAATTTCATTACTTTTAAAGATCCGTTTAAATTAGGAATTTATTGACTTGTTAATGATGTTATAAAATTTGCTTGGTTGGTGGACAGACTTTTTGCACTACCATATAATGTTTTAAGCCATTTGGTGATAAAAACATGAGTAAATATAATAACACCGAACCATGTGGAGGCATTCGAGAATTTACTTCGTAAAATTATTTAACATCTTGGATAGATCCTTTCTTATGAAGTCTGTATTTAAGTGTCAATAAAGAGCACCTAAAATTCTTGTTCATATTTAATAAATAACACAGTCACGTTATTTAAGAAATATAAATTATTACTTAATACTAAAGGTTTATAGTATTGAAATTATTATCATTATGATCTAGAATTTAACTGTTTTATTTACAATTAATTACATTTTATATCGCGTACATAGTAACTTAAGAATAAGTAATAGTACCAAGAGAATTATTTGATAGTTACAATTAAAATAACGCCTTAGGCAACTGGGTTTTACTCCAACACCACTGTTTACCTAAATATTTACAATCGCATACTCACTGAAACAATTAATATTATACGAATAGATCACTCGCCTGATCGGCGAAGTCCTTGTCTCAAATAGTGTAGTATTCAGGAGCATATTCGTTGGCTAGATTACTTAGGAAGTGGAATTCTGAGGAGCCGTTGGAATTATCACCAGCGGCGGGAGCCGCATGGGTAGCTTCATAAAACTGTTGGTAAGACCCGTACTCGCCACATTCGGGCACACCATTATATGCTTCTCCCGTAGCTCCTGGAGCTTCCCCAGGAACATATCCCGCGGTTTGTGCATTCTGCTGGCTGAAAGCAGCTGGGTCATAGTACGCTTTACCATAATCGTTGCTGTGTGCATTCTTTTGCGCCTCGCTTCCAAAATAAGTGCTTGCGTGTTCGTGCTGGATACCCTCGTGGTAATTGTAGCCATAGTGGCTATTTGGATACGCCATATGGTCTCCGGGATAGCCTTGCGACTGATCATATCCAGGGTGTCCATATGCAAGTTGTTCTTTGCTATAATTAGCATAGTTGTAGTTTTGATACATTTCGTGCGGATAGGCTTGTCTAGGTCCAGCGCCATTAGTAGGTCGCGCAGGTGAACTATCTTGCGGCCTTGTATGTTGATTTCTAGAGTAAGCATGAGTATCATTAGCTGTTAAAGGACCATAACCATCATACTGCCTGCTGCCTTGAGGATACTGCGCTAATTTACCACCAAACTGCTTTGAGTCCATTCGAAAATCTGGCTGCGTTGCAAACTGACCTGGTGGTACATTACCTCTTATGACATAGGAAGGTATTGCGTTAGGCACTGCCTGAGGATGTGGTCCAGTTGATACTTGAGGAGGGGACGGTCGCGGATAGTGTCCAAGAGGACTTTGGTGCATGCTTGACGGTGTCCCTGGTGTGGACGAACGTGTCAAATTAACAGACGAAAACTTACCATCAACTAAGCCAGGGGCTCCTATTATGCCGTCCTTTGAAGAAGAAGGCGATACTTTACATCCCGTGGCGTCCAGCGAAGGGGAGCGTTTTCGTGATTCTTGCTTAATTCTTTTTGCTATATTTCTTGTAGCGGCGGAGATAGGGTTGACCGATGGAGGGCCCTCTCGTGAATCTTCTTCCGCCATTTTATCGAGTGATGATGAGGACGCGACACTTGAGGCGCCGTCGCTAGCAAAACTATTATTGTTTGTAGCGCTGGGAGTGTTGTTGTTCCTAGTTCGTGAAGCCAATTCAGGGAGATCTTCTGCTGGGGAACACAATGCACCTGGTGGCAATTCGCAACCTTGACAGCTCTTTTTACCAGAAAGAGGACCATCATCGTCGAGAAACTTGTCAAGTCCGGTCTTAGATTTACCACCTTCAGATGTGGTCGAATCTTTATCGTCACCATCTTCGCTCTTAGTTAGAGTCTGTCTTTTATGTTTCATGCGGCGATTTTGAAACCAGACTTTCACCTGCAACGCAATAAAAATATTTAAATTTGATACTAGATACTTTTTAAATAAGGTAGGCACTTCTAGTGACAATACAAAGAATTCACAGCGGTGTTTTTTATAGTATAAGCGACGGGGACTTTTAGTCACTGCAAAGAAGGTGACCTCTTTTCTTCCTCCGCTCCAATGGACCAGGAATTATAATGTATCATGCCAGCAATAATTATTTGTTACAAATTTTAACACAGCCTTCAAAACAGCATTAGCTCCAAGCTTTGGTATGCAGCATTTACTAATCTATTTCATGTTTTAACATAATAACGTGTTGTTCGTTCCTAGAATACTTGATGCAATGAAGTTTTAGGCTTCGCTTCCATAGCATGAATTCAGGTTCGCAAAAAATACTTGTTATAAGTGTTTATGTAGGTAGTGGCTACCTTTGTGGATTTTTACTAAGAAGACACGATTGGTGACGGCGAAACAACAGTCGAGCATAACATTGCTTACGTATGATAAATACCACTTCTTGTGGCCTCTAACTTTATATTCATGTTCATTCTTATGGAGTAAACTCCAGTCACGTGTCAATGTTGACACACACAGTTAGACATTATATTACATTACACAATCTACCTGTCTTTCAGTTAGGTCCAGTGAAGCTGCAATCTCAATCCGTCTCGGTCGGCACAAATATTTGTTGAAGTGAAATTCCTTTTCTAATTCCAGGAGTTGAGTATTTGTGTAGGCAGTTCGCAATCGGCGCGGGAGACCATTTTCTGGAAAGAATATTCAAAATTAAATATTTTTTTAGGGTTCCGTCGCAAAGGACAAAAACACGGCCCTATTACTGAACTACGCTATTCATCTGTACGTATGTCTGTCACCCGGCAGTGTATCTCATGAAACGTGATAGCTAGCCATTTGAAGTTTTCACACTAAGTAATTCTATAGCCTCTATAACAACATTTAAATTGATATAAATATAAACAAGGTATGGCGCTCCGTTTTCTTTGCCTAACCCGTTACGGAGTTGGCATGAAGATATCTGTATGTGTGTACGATATAATATATAGATTTTATTTAAATTCAATATTAAATATAGCATTTATAATGCTATGTATGGTGAGTAAATATAAAACCGTGCCCCTTTATTACGGCTGCGCTACAGCCTGTCCTACAAATTTATTTTCTGCGTTACATAAATTGCATTCGAAGTATTTTTTTACACACGCTTGTCTTGGGGTGTAAGTTGGGTGACGTGAATAGAGAGTGATCGGGCCAGGCGAAAAGAAGTAGAAAGGGACATATAAGTTTGTGAACACAGAGAGGGAGTTACGTTTTGTATATTATAGTCTATTATACTATACTGACTTTAGTCCAGAGAGAGAGAGAGAGAGAGAGAGTGAGAGCGAAAGAGAGATGCGCGAAATTGAAACTATCATAGTTTCACGCGTCAACAAAGGCGTCACTGATACCTAACAAATACATTTGATACAAGGAAAATTTGAGACCAAAGGTCGGTTTGCGAACTGTATATAGTTTTGTTTTATCTGGATTATTTAGAAATAATGATTAACACAAGACAGAACTTCAAAGTTTTCGGATAGTGTTTGATATTACTTATTACGGTGACATACCTTCATTCTTTCGTGTTAAGAGAAGTAGTATCTATGTTTAACACATGAAAGTGGAAAAAAGAAATTACAGTGCCACCAAACTTATCGGCGATGCTAGTGTAACGTTGTGTTACTATTTAACAGCTGTAGTTGACTGTTTATATAAATGACAGCTGTAGTTCCGAATATGTCTACTGAACTGATAATTTGGAGGAGCTGTACCAATATGTGTCCCGCATATAATGTGACAAGTGTGTAATTATGTGCTGCATCAGAGCTTACGTCTCGAGTACCGATTATTTCATTAAACAACTATTTGTTTAATTTTTAATTGTAACAACGTAATGTAACATATAGTATAGCAGTAAGAGGTACGTGAGCCTGTTCACATGTAACATTATTCTTGGTAGCTAAATAACGGGGTAAGAAGCGTGAGTGAGCTTTCCTTTAATATAATAACTTGATCGCATGTCAGAGCACCGCCCTTGACGCCATTGTGTCGAAATAGTTCCTTTTTACTTATTTGAAATACGAATTCGTATTCGAAATTCAAATTACAATGGGGAGGCGAATAATGGGGCGATCGCGTTCGCGTGACGATTTCGTGCGCGGGGCCGCTGTTATTCGCATTCGATCAAGGGCATACGATATAGTTCTTGTTCGTGAACAAATAAAGTTTATAATTTTAGGTGGAATTCTTTATTTGCCCCAGGGTGGTTTTTGATTGACGTCGCTCGTCAGGTTCCTGTGTTGCTATTGGAGAAAACCAGCTGTCAATCAAACGTTAACAAAGTTGGTTTCACTCGGTTGAACTATTATATCCCCAAGAACCCACGTATTCATCTACTTGTATCATTGCCATTTTATATATTTAAATTATTTAAATTATTGTTTTGTGGGCTACGTACCAAGTCTATGGACGTTGTATAGATTACCTAAAGTTATTTAATTACTGCTTACTGACGTCATACGATCTACTCTGTATCAGTTCGTGCACAGAATAGATAGTTTAGGGTAATTAAAGTCTACAACTACATATCTTCATTATCGGGTAAGTGGAGTTGAAACCCGATAACTTGTGGTCAGCATTAGAATAATTAGGGATGCCTACTGCCCGAGTACATTAAATAGCTAAAGTGTTATGATTTTTCTACAAGCAGATAGGTACTTAATATAGAGATAAGTTTTGTTAGCTGCTTTCTTATTTTCTGGCAATTGACGAACCTTTAATAAATTATACGTCATCATATTTATCAGCATTTCGCTACGTATTGTATTATTATTCCCTGTCTTCAATGCCTTATGTCTACAAGTATATAGGTATACTTATTACGTACTTTTTTTAGTCTCGATTAGTTCTTCAAAATGCCGAAAAAGCAACCGTAATTTATTTAATTTTACCTTCCTAGTTTATCGTGATTGAAAACCAAATTAATTAGTCTTATAAGCTATTTATTTTTTCCGAATATTATTTTTTAAAACCACATTTTGTTATTTATATTAAAATTATTGAGGATGAGTTATTTTTTATGATAACTAGCTAATGTCATTTCCAATTTTATGTATGGAAATTTATCTTCCACATTTTAAGTTAATTTTAATAGAAGTATGTCTTATTTTTAATTATTTTAATATGCGTATTAATGATGTTAATTTGAAAGTCGTTTTAATTTTATTCTGGCATTATCGGCGACAACTTTTAGTAATCAGCAGGAGCATGATAAAACTGTTGACAAAGTAACATGAACACTTTCTCCGCGACTGTCCTATATGTGCGATGCAAGCTGTGAGTTTTTGTTCAGCGAGTAGAGTCGATTATGCGAGCTCAAGAGGAGCCGCGGCTCGCGTATAATGTTCACATTATCAGGATGTTCTCTCACGCATCACCGAGCGCGTTATATTTAATGCCACAAAACTATTACTTTGGTTATGATTTGATTTATTAACAGAAAGAATACATACCGATGAACATTTTCCTTAAAATCACGACTAAGTTGTCGATTTTTAGATACAGTATAGTCCAGAAGCCCATTACGTAATTGTTTATTAAACATATATTCCTTCCAATTGTGGACTGGTCTAATGCGTACCTACCTACCTACCTACCGCACTGATATGTTTTTCACAAACCCCAAGCAAGGGCTCTTGGAAAGTCATTGTTTGGCGTGTTATTATAATTAATAAAAAAAAAAATTGATCCGAAAATCTTAGATATGTGTATACCTTGACGATGTTACACTAAGAGAAGATGAGAGGAGTAAAGAACCACATTCGATACACAGGTACACGAGTACTTCATTCATGGGAGCGTGACGTACTTCCCTGGGGTGGCTACCCTACACCACACAGCAATACAGCAATGACAAAGATTCGTAGAATAATATGAACTACACTCCAATTTCAGATAAATGAGTTTGTGTTTATGTAAATATTGTACTACGATGGGGGAAGCAAAAAATTTCTTACCGATTTAGAAATGTCTGAAACTTGATCGTAATTTGTAACGACTCTTAGATTATAAAAAGGCCTTCAAAACACATTAAAGCGATGTCAGGCTTGTTTCAACAAATCTATTGTTCCCGTACAACAAGTTGGTAATAAATGGTGTTTGAGCAGGCGCTTGTTTAACCCTCGTGTGGCACAGGACTCGGGGTTGGCCGGTCGAAGATTTACTGCGGATTAAGGGTCACTTACATCCCTCAAGTCAACAGTCGCCATATCCGCACTTAATTTGATAATATCGTTGTACCCTTATATTGAATTATGTTACCTTCAGCTACCTGGAGTGGGTGGAAGTTTATTTTTGTTACGCTGGCTTTTAGCCAGAAAATTATTTTAAAAATGTCTAAAAATGTAGCAGATATCTGCGTGGTGACGTTAAAGAAACAATTAATGAAATAAATGTTGAGTATATAGATCCACTCAGCTTTCCTTTTAAAACATAAAACCGTAATATTTTCAAATGTTACTCACACAATATAAAACAAATGGAAATTCAACGAGACGATGATTGAGTTTTTGTAAGTCAAGAATAATTTTTACAATACTTAAAGTTATTGTAAAAGGAACAGTTAAAATTACTTCACTATAAAAAAAAATATTTTTTTAGTTAAAATATATTTTTAATTGGTCATTTTGTCCTTGTTGAAATTCATAAAAACAACATCTGGTTAGAAAGTAAAGAACCAAGTCAGTGTCCCACCAATCTTACGATACCTGTTTTTTTTTTAAATCCTTCAAGATTCGCAGATCGTGCAGTAGCAGGGAACATAGAAATCTACATACATACATGTGTTAGAAAACGTTACCCTCCTACGAACGCAGTCGAATAAACACGAATCAAGAATTCAGTACATGTAGTATAATGATAATTTAAGTGGAACCGTGGAACCTACATTGAAATAAGAATTAATTGTACCACTTAAGTATTCCTAAGGATTATGAAATTTAAGTTCCTCTCACACTAAAATCGTGGACGACAAAGAACAAGAATCGTACATCTCAGGTCCAGCCATAAATAATAAAGGAAGTGCCTACATGTAACTTGCCCTTAAGTCCTTAAGGGCAAGTTTCAATATCAATTAATCAGGAGACTGTAAAGGATTAAAATGGTGGCCAGTTGGCGGTTGGATGTCATTACACTGTTCGATCCCCAACTAAACGCCGTGGTCACATTATGTGTTAGCTGTTCCCTAACGCTGGGGAGACTACGTCCCAGTCGTAATTAATTTTATTCCTAACTGTTCGAGTATACTCTTGTAAGAGTAGAAGAACTCTTGTAGTAGTTGTTCGAGTATACGGTTGTTGTATGTATTCATGTCTTCTCACTTTAGGCCTTGTGATATCTGCAATGAGCCGCATCTCTATTGTTATAATCTGACTGTAATGGTCGACCAACGAAATTGTATATCTTGACTTCCATTTAAATATGTTCAAATTGTCTAAAGTCGAAGAGAAAAAAAGGAAATTCACGAGAGTCCGCCTAAACACATCTCGACCTACAATTGGTAGAATTCACTCAATTTTCGATTTTGTTTTATAATTCTTAATAGTCATTACAAAAAAATACTTATTCATCTTTTTCAATATTACCTACGCATAGATTATTTACTAATCATTACTTTTTAACATTCGATTTAACATAACATATGAAGGTACTCAATTCTACAGCTACTGTCGTCGTTTTTAGAATAAAGATTTCTGGGACACACCTAATTAAATTGTCGACCGGCTGGCTCAGTTGGTAACGTGGCGGTTAGGCCGCGTGTTACGCCAGAGGTCGCGGGTTCGAGTCCCGCCTAGGTCATGGATGTTTATATGTGTATTATATGTATTTCTATAATAAAAATGTTAAATATATAATATTTCATAAATCTATAAAAATATTAAATATAGTTCCGTTGTCTAGTACCTGTAACACAAGTCCTTACTTAGCACAGGGCTAGGCTAACGTGGTCACACCACGTTAGCCTAGCCACACACTTATCACAATAAGTCCACAGGTATAATTAGATTATCATCATTATTATAATTAGTAGAAAGGTACATTCATTGGTACATTAGACTTATAGAGAGATATCGAATTTAAGAACAGCACGAATATGTGTATATGAACAAGTGTAGAGTTAAATAAAACTTGTGTTACTAATGTAACGCCATTGTTGACTTGATTAAGTATGAAACATTTATTTCGCATGTATCAGGAACAGTGCAACAGAGAATCCGTGGGGGAGCGTGTTCAAGAAGAAATATTACGTTATGAGGTGTGAAAGGCATAAATGTAAAAATTCAATATTTCAACAGCGGAAAAGTGATTTTTTCCGCAATTTTGTGTCGTAACAATGTCGTTTGGCTGCTCGTACAAACTTTAACACAAATATACGAGCAAACTTCTATTAGTATAATAAATACAAGTCGTAAATATTTTCTCTGTAGGTAATATACGCTATACGTACTATAACTTTGCTTGGCTTTTTTGTTTTCCTATGCTACAGATACGGTTATTGTAGAGCAAAGATTTTTTATAGAGCTTTTTAAGAAATTATTGTATTTATGTAACAATATTCATCAAAAATTGCACAGTCTGGTAAAATGTACTTTAAAATGTTCAGGATATATCTGCAGAGGTTTGAAAAGTATAGTTGTATACATTAAGGTTTAAATATACTGCCTTTTTCCTAAGGATATACGGTTTATTAAAGTTGCAATATATTATACGAGCGACTCTCAGACCTGTCGAATATATACAGAGAATTTCACAAAAATCGTTCAAATCCGTTTCGGAGGAGTTGGCTTACATACATGACCACGGGATTTTTTTATTAGCTTACTTATTTTATTACCTTTAATTGAAATGACATGAAAATGTTTTTATTCAAAATAGAACTTAAAAAAATACATTTAGAATGTCAGCAAAAATCTACCACCCGTTTCAACCTAGCCCTATGCATACATTGCATAGGTCATCGAAGTGCAGACCATAATTAGTATGTTCCATCCGAATGTATTTATTACTAAGGCATCCCTCTATCGCACAAATCTGGCAAGCCAATGTCTCCGGTGTAATATCTTTTTCCAACTGCCACGGTTCCATCGATCATGCGGCGGCGGATTTGTATTTTTCCGATTAGCTGTATCAGGGGCTCGTTTGACATTGTCGCATCAATTATAAGCACGGATTATGGGGAGACAGATCTAAGACGGTTCAATTTCGTTTCGCCGGGTGTTCTTAGTTATCCTAGAGGCTGCGCAGTCCACGATGTTATCTAGTTAAAGGAAATCAGGAAAACAATGAAATAGATAAGAACTATTTGCTTAAATGTTACTAAGAATGTGTGTTCAATATTTGATTTATAGTAAATAGTTAGGAATGATGCTTGATCAGGCCTTCAATTATATTCTGTACTCCAGAACTGAAAGACTCTCATAGTAAATGGCTGTTGCTTATTGATTTATCACGAGTGGATTACATATCCGATATTACAAATATTACAGATGCAAGAGCTGGTATGTATGCTTGTTATTATTTCAAGTTAAAACTACTGAACCGTTGAAGTAGAAAAGTTCTTCTTATCACGAAAAGCGAACGAAGCAATGGAATATATTTAGCGCAAGCGAAACACCAGGCACAGATAGTTTATAATATATATGAAAACGTGGCCAATTGATTGAATATTGTAATAAGAAATGAAAGAATCCAATAACACTTTTTGATCCGACCAGGGATTCAACCCTTCTCACGAACTGTGGTTAGATACGCTCACTACAGGCAAGAATAAATAGTGAGTAAAACAATCTATTACACACACACTCTAGAACAGGCCACACTCATGTTTCACACGCGAGAGAAAATAATGTAACTCAGTTATTATTTTGTTACGAAACAAGCATTAATTTATTAATGTTAAAGTTTGTTGGAAGTGTAATGAGAGGTAGTCAGCCCCAAATCCATTTAGCAGACAGAAGGTTGTTAAAAGTTGTCACAGCAGCCGGTGTCAGTTGGGAAGAGTTTGACAGTGCGTCCCTGGAGACCCCAGTTCGATTCCGCTTACAAGGAAATTTCGTTAATCTTTTAATAGCAATTTACTTTTCCATTTAGTTAATTAAAATAGTTATTATGATTAATAATTAAAATATGTCTGGTAAATAATTATAGATACATTCCCTTTATTATAGCAGTAAACATTTTTAGAGTCTTTTGTTCTATTCTTTTGTCTTAAAAAAGTAAAAATTAGAATTTTCATTTTTTTATTAAAATTTTAAATTCTTCAATATTTATGTGGTGTTCTGTAAACATAAAATACTTTTTTATTTTAAGTTTCGGTTGTAGGTATAAAATATCATTGAGGAAATAAGTAAATATATTTAGTTATCAAAGTGGGGGTTGTGCAGCGACCTTTACAACTCCTTAGAATATGCAAAACGTTTAAGACTGGCGGTATTTAATTGCCCTTGAAAGGGGCGACAAAAAATAAACGATGGGATATAAATAACGGTGCACTTTTCATAATCGCAATTGTCGCCGGGAGAATATTTAGTGCGCAGTAAAACCGTCCCGATTGTTATCCCGGGGGAAG
The DNA here is from genome assembly GCA_017140195.1 of Eumaeus atala. Classification (NCBI taxonomy): domain Eukaryota; kingdom Metazoa; phylum Arthropoda; class Insecta; order Lepidoptera; family Lycaenidae; genus Eumaeus; species Eumaeus atala. The sequence continues at coordinate 450,795 of JAFELO010001091.1, read as the reverse complement.
CAAGAAGGTTAATAGTTGCGGGGAGTAAAAAGTATATCGTGTGTTTATGAGATACGCATCATTAAATAAGTGATTTAAATTTTTAACAATTAAAAACATGTGAATGGAATGCTCTTTACGTCTCCATTTTATTTTGCAAGACGGTATATATATATGTGTAATGCCACGGGCTTAAATCATCTGGTACGTTAACATAACGGGTGATTATAGTTATAAATATCATCATTATAGTTGTAAAAACCATCTACTTACCTATCGGAATACCCAAATAAAGATATAAGCCCAAGTTAAGTAGAATTCAATAAGAATGGCACCATATGAATTATTTGGTCCCGTCATCGCAAACGTAACAAAAAAGGCAATAAGCGTGTTACACGTAGCTTTTTTTTTCGGAGGGACCCACTACTGATTGGCGGCGCCTCCAGCCTCAACAGTTCGATTGACTAGCGAAGATTTTTGTGTCTTCTGGTTTAAGCAGACGATAGTTACACGAGCTGCTACGTGTGCTACGTACCTATAACTTGTTTGCTAACGCAAACTTATAACAATTTTGCCCAACTGGCACCGCCATAGAAGTTTTCACATCCAAAAACAGTAATCATCACAACCTTTAACACTTTAATGATAAGTAGAAGAACCTTACTAATCCGAGGTGCCTAACTTTGCCAGTCTCTGGGGAAGGGACCGCCAGAGACCATAGCCATAGTTGATAGATAAAATAAAGAGCGTGTACAAAGTTGAATCCGCAAAGAAGCAAGGTATAAATTTTATTTATCAAATAAAAAGGATGGCCGGGTCGTTTTTCACCGCGTCGGGGACATTATCGCTTCTTTTAATTATTATCCCGCCGATATTCTGGTGCTCACTACGCCTCGTGCTTAGCATCAAACCGCTATTATTTTCCTTAACACACATTTTATGCGTAAAGGGCGGGACATTGTATATATTGGTGTGGTTGGTGCTTAGCACATTTTGTCATAGTATATCGTAAGTGCCTTTAAACCTGTTGTTAATCCATTAAACCCACTGTTATTCGCAAAGAACTTTACAAGAATTATTCATGGGAAATGATGTCCGACAGGTTTACTATACTTATTGATGGCAGAGTCGTTTTCATATTCTATTATTATTGTTATGTTAAATCTACCGGTTTAACGTAAGTGGGTAGGTGTTTGTGCATGTCGTTTAGAGAGAAAGAGATTCTTAAGGCATGGGTCATTATCGCCATAACCCGAGAGAGGGCAGCCTCTTCTAATTAACGTCAAACTGGTTCATCAAAATTAGGTTTTCCATAAATTGTATTGTTTTACATAGAGTCACCTTTTAAATTCGGAAGCCATAAAACAATGAAATCGGTCGTCCCTCTCACGTCTAGGCTAGCGTCTTATATATTATCGTTATTTGTTTTAAGTTGGAGTGGACCAGTCACTAATATCATAGAACAGATTTTTGTCACATATCGCTTTAGAATGCAAACCGGTCCGAGGAGACGGACTGGTCTGACTGTATTTAGTTGAGACGAAGACCACCGTCACGAAGTTGGCGAATTTAAAAACCTTTTCACGTGACGTAAAGTCAAAAAGATAATGACAGTGATTTACATTTTCTTAAATATATAAATTTCAAAATGTTTACTCAATAAACTTTTCATACTTTATGAAAATATAACAATAGAGATATCTTTATATACAAATTTCTTTATTGTGCCCTATGTAAAGTATAGACGTGAATTTGTTTTCAATGTAATTATGTGTATAAAACCGGTGAACATTTTAATTCTGTAGCAGGGCAGCCCCCAGCCACGCGGCCTCAAGGAAATGAAGGAAAAAGCGCCGGAAGCCGCGTCCCACTCCCCCCGCTGCTTGTGGCTTTATAAATGGAAATTTATTGTTAAACACTCCGTCAATGTGGCACAGAGTGCGGTTTAAGAATTTTTACATAATTTTATCCTCTGCAGTCCACTTATTGATATATTTAAAATCTTTACTAAGCGTTACACTCATAATAATTATCAGTTATTTTATTCATTATAATAAAATTGCTTTTGCTTTTTATTGCGGTTTATTTAGCTATTTAACAAACCCTACGTCAGAGAGGCTTTAAAGTAGGTAGATAGTAACTGTATTTGTAATAAATAAAATTTTACAAAATAAATAAATAAAACGTTTCGTAAAATGTCAAGCTGCCAAATTTTTTGTTTAATAAGAATGTAGTGTTGTACTAAAAATGTTCTTCCACTTGTTCTTAAGCGACGTAGACAGCAGTTTATACTTTGACTCAATGGAAACAAAGAGTTAAGAGTAATCTCACAAAATTCCTGAACCAGTTCATAAAATTCACTCGTAACTGAAAAGCTGCTCTTGTTTCCCCACAATTGAAATGCGAGGGAGCCGCGGCGAGCTGATAGGGCACTTACTGTAAAAGTTAAAGCTAATTACCCTTAAGACATATTTTTAATTTCATTGCGCGTTCTTTCTTAGTATTTCGGGTCCACTAACTTTAGGGTAGAAAATAATTGCAATTTTATGAGAGATGATAATGTCAAAATTTTAAATATCAAACTTTTATTTTGACTAGCACCTATTAGGTCGTTTTATGCTCAAGAGACAATTATAGGTGAATGGGTGCGAATTAATATTTGCCTATGGATGTCTCTACTTTCTGGTACTTACATACTGATCATGTCTCACAGAAAAATACCATATCGTAAAGTATCTATAGCAAAAAAACTTTACTCCATTGTCTATGAATTTGTTAATTACGGTTCTCACGAGCGAGAGATGTAAGATACAATGGCATATATCTCGCGAGCACGTGGCACAAAGCGGTGGCCGGTAGCTACCGTTGTATTTTTATTCTTTTCTTCACATCTATTCATTCTGTCATTTCGTTTTCATAAATGAATCATTCTTCATTTGAATTCGGTTTGAATTGTGAATTTATTTCTTTGGCGTTGACCTGCCCACCGCGGGGGCAGCCGCAATGACTGATGGTGTTGTAATGGTTTATTTTTCTTTAACATTCTTATCACTAACTATTGTAGCGAGTTGCCGACAAGGGTCAGCTTGGATGATGAATAATCATACGTTTTTTTATTTGCCATAACATAAAGCCTTTCGTGGCTACTTCTGTACAGTTGTGCTCATTTGAAAATATTTTGTAGTTAAGTGTTTATTCTTTGTACGATACATATAGTGAATATAAACAATACACGTAGTATGATGCACTGTGATAAAATAATTATTGCTCTGTTATTACTCACGTGATCGTTAGTCGATTACAATCCCGAGTCGCAGTATCTGAATAGTTCCTACCGTTTATTCCATATTTATCATTAGCGTGTAACATATATTAAATATGTTAACGAAATGGCAATATTTTAATTAAACGTATATTGTATTGCTAGGCTAGCATAGATAATATAATTGGACAGAAATGCTTTTACAAAAGTGAAATTCCTAGTGCGTTTGTCGTTCATGTTCATGCATCAGCAGTACACATGTTTGTCACATCCACGTAACATAAATGCATGTTACGAGAGTAACTAGTTACGAGAAATGTATTTATAATACAGATGGAACTCCAAAGAGAATAAAAAATATTTTCACAGATTGTCCGTATCATTATTTCGTTATTCGGGCGTTTCTCCGAGTTTAGAAAAACTGGCGGGCGTGACATCCGAGTCAACTGTCAATAGATGTCGCTGACAGTTCTGATGAATGAGGGCAACCGTTAGACGTATGCGCAGCGCCATGTCATTAGCTCCATTCAAGGCTCGCGGTGGAGATTAAAAGAAACAACCCGACCACTGTCGGTCGCAGTCGAACGGAAGTCTACACATAAGAAAGTATGCGGCGTTTTATCTATTCTCGGTTAATCTTTTGTGGCACAAACCTGAAGGAATGCTGACTAATATGAGGCAGCTCACAGAAGCAGAGCTATACCTATGACTGATTCCTTTTAGAACATTATTAACATTAAGGGTATTATAAAAAATTAAGTTTGCGTCTGTTGTTAAGTTGTTGTTCGTTGGTCCAATTTAAAAACATCTTTCACTATTGCCCAAGGCTATCTAAATGTCGCAGTCGGATCGTTTAAATCGCCGTATTTCATAACGGCTAGCAATTTTCAAAAACAGGGCTGTATTATGTTTTTGTTGTTGGTTCGTCCTTACGGACAGGCTAAGATCGCATTAACATGCTGCCTCGTTTCTAGTAGTTTATTTTTCGTTAGCTGTTTTATTTTGTGGCGTGTCAATGATAAGCCGCATTGCACACGGCTGAGTAAAATTGCGCCAGAAAGATTTCAGCGTTATACGATATTCATTAAAGCTGGCCTTTTTGACATAAAGTGAATCATATCTTCAAATAATTTTAACACTCGTGGTGTTGCTTGACATGACAACAACAATGGCGTTGATTGTAAGAGGCGTAACTCCCGACTAAGTGAGGACATTTCTTAAAACACTTGGTCTGATTTCATACTTGTTCGATCGATCAATATCACTGCCTCAAATCAACAGACTCAATGATGCTAAACGTCAACCGCCATATTGAAGAATGTCTCGCAATGATAATCCAGCTAATCATTAGTCCGTCACAAAAGAAAACGGCCCTGTTTTTGAAAATGGCTAGCCGTAATGCTATACGGCTATTTGTACAACACGACTACGACATATGTATCATCATGCTACGTCCATGGGGACGGATTATATTAAAGGAACTTGGACCTCATAGTTTTTTAGTTAGGCCAGAGGTCCTTCAATAGACTCGGTAGTCAGTAGTTCGACCACCAAATTACCTTCATCTTTATGTAGAGAATCATTGGTCCATGCCCTCTTCCTTTCTTCAGAGTGTAAATTGAGGGCAGAATGCTCTTGAGCTCTTTTTGATGTACAAAAAACAACAAGAAACTAATATCGGTCAAGTTATGTTATGTCGATTATGTAAAGAGTCACACATAGCACTTTTGATCCTTTGTATTCATATTTTATACTGTAAACGGGACTTAATCGCGTACTATTTTAAACGAAGTGTTTACCTCGACTCTCGAAGTTTCAGCCGTTGCATTGCGTCGAGGTAAATACTTTGATTAAAACAATACGCGTATCAGTCCCTCGATATACTTACTTTGGTAGCTACTATATACTAGGCAAAATTAAACGTAAAAAAAAAATATGACAGATAAATGTAAAAAATAGAAATGTGCTTACTATATTTCTATAATAAAGAATCGATTTTAGACTATCCCATTCGCGTTCACTTCACGTTATGTTATAGCTACGCAGGTTATATAGATGTTATGGGCCAAGCAGCATCATGAACAAATGTGTAACACGTCCTGTGATGATGCGGATATGTGTGTGGAATTGTCGACAGTCAGATACATACGCAGCTAAAAATAGGACGGAGAACACGATTTTCGAACTGTCGATCTCCTCGACACGTTATACGATACGTGGTTTATTTAATACATATTGTACACAGCGGCAGTGAAAAAAATGCAACAGTAATGTGTAGGACTGTTGGACTAAGTGTTGATCGACAAACTGTCACACAACACTGTTATGAAACGTCTGATGTATCTTATTTTAAATAGTCTGTGGATCGGTTACCAACGTAGAATACATCGACAACATGAATGCAGATTGAACTGTCTGTCTCACTATATACTGTTATAGGTTTCTTTCGATTGTTATTATCTTGTTTTCAAACAAGCTGTAAAAAGTTGAAGTTCTGCTAGGACGTCGACCGTCTGTCTTAGAAATGAAAGATACGTGTACGAGCAGGCTCTTGAGGACTTTTAGCGGAATGCGGCAATTGATATACTTCTGGAGTAAGATCCGGCAAACGCCTCCAGTTTACTCAAAGCCAAGTCCATGTGTAAGTAATTCCTTAATCACTTTAAAAGATTTTTAGCAAATAGTTGCGTATTACGTTGAGGAGTTTGTCGAAGTTTGGTTAGAAAAGAAAATGAGAATTAAAAGCTTGTTTCTACTTGGTATCCGATAATAGTATGATAACTTTTTGACAGTATATTGCATCTTATTAGTCTCGTCTTGGCAACGTTTACCTTGAAAATGTATTTAGGGCTTGAAACTAAAATAATCTGAATTTTTATTATGCTTCTACATTTTCTTTGTCATCTCAGAAAAGTCTGATTCAATGTAACTGTCTTGACAGAAAAATATAAAGACAGAAAAAAAAACTTTGTAACGCTGCCTAAAAATGCTAGTATTGACAATTAAGTAACAAAATATTTTATATCTTTTCAAAAACAGCTGACCCTGCTATACGTTAGTATTCGTTTTGATTAAGATAGGTTGAAGTGATTAATTAATTTATCCTGTAAATCATTTAGAAGAAAGAAAGAACTATAAATATAAACTGCACGTTAAGGTCTGTATATTCGATTGCTCGCTCGCCCCGTTACACATTCGCATACTGTTATATCATACTTCTACGAGATGGCGTTACATGGCTTTCATAGCCAAGCGCGATCGACCAAGTGCTATTAAATTTCATTTATTTTCAACGGTGGTCCTTTGAAAACGACAACAAATATCGTTCGTTTGCTATCAACATGTGTTTCTCAAATTTCATTGTTTATAAAGCGGCTAAACATAGCCACGTATCCGCCGTATCTGTCACCTCGGACGGCGCGACGAGTGACGCGAGCGACAAGCGCTCGGTCCCTACAACATGTGTAACTCCCAATAACTGTGCGACGCACTCAACGATTATACCTATTGCTTTCTAAATATTTAAGACTTAATTTAAAAGTAGTACCATGCTGCATTGCAGCGGAATTGGGCCAGCACCACCTGGGAAGTACCCGGTAGCAGGATACCGCCGTAAAGTGGCATCTGCGGTGTTGCGCTTCGTGATATTTGTGAGTAGCCGGTGGTCCATTGGAGGGGCGGGGAGGAAAGGAGGGTTACGTATTGCCACAGTAAGGACCTGGATGGTCAGGGGCGTCGGTAGTTATAAAAAGGATGCGACTCCTCGTTTGTTCCCCTATAATATATAAAAAAAATGTTAAAACAGGATTAAAAAAAATCAAAAAGTTTACTCTTTAAGAAAACATGATTCTGAAGTAAAAGGCAAGCGATTTACAGCTCGCTCTTACTGTTTCACATGAAAATAAAGCTTTTGGTGTTTACTCACCAGTAATTAATATGATGATATAAACGGACTCCCTAAATGTTAACGGTTCAAATGGCCTGAGAGGTTTCAAGAAAATCGGCCGCTTTTTTGCTCGACTTAGCGGTACACTGCCTTACACCCAGATTATCTATAGCCGCGACAACAGGATACGTAAAAGCTTGAGAGCTTTAATAACAGTGAAATGCCTAATGAGGTTTTAATATGATTCGCATATTTATACGATATGTAGAGTCACAAACCGCACGTGACAACTATTTTACGAAGAGGTAGTGCCATACTGCATAGGAGGATGCCATGCATGGTACATGACACTACATTCTCCTATGCAACGGAATTGGGCCGGCACGACCGGGGAGGTACCACTCGCTCACTTGATACCGACGTAAAGTGACAGCGACACTGTCGCTTTTCGTACGGTTCGTGAGTAGCCGGTGGCCCATTGGGCGGGATGATAAAAGGAGGGCAACGCATCTGCGTAACAATCATGCGAACGCCCATGGGATTCGGTAGTCATCAAAAGGCTCCGATTGCTCTTTTGCCCTCGTATGCTATAAAAATCCTTCCCGACTAAACATAGGACAAATTCGTAACATCGATATTATATGACAGTCATTATTCAGCCATATCATCATCACTAGGTACCTTTTTTCAATGATAACCTCAATGTCTTTCACTCGGTGCTGGTGGTACAGAGTGAGATGTGTCCTCCTATCTTGTCATTTACTTATTCTCGCTGCTTATTCAGCTGCAATGCCTGTACCTGTATTACTAGTGTAAAAAATAAAAAAAGTGATCCATTAACGAAGTTATTTTATGGATGGATAAACTATCATTTAGTATTTCAATAACCTATTCAGTGCCATTTAGACTAGATAAATGAGTTACACTAATTGATCGTTGATCCCAGAGGGTTTAATAAAAAAAAAAAAACATTTTGCTATATTTTTTAAACATTCATCTGGAAACTTAATTTTAATACTTTGGAAACTCCAATCTTTAGAATTGAGCCGTAATGGCTAAGTTTGTTGCTTCAGTTTAAAAAAAGACTAGATAAAACTAAAACAACAGACATGTCATATACTATAATGCTGGTTCTAAAGCTGAAAGAAAGAAAGAAAGAAATAGTTATAGTTGTCTTTGCCGGAATACGGGTATAAAAATAGGTGTTTAACACAGGGTTTCCAACATATTCTGCCACTTTGACGTGCAAATATCTTAAACACAATTTATAATAGCTATCTACTTAAACCAATTTAATGCATCTTGCATACTATTAATGTTTACATCTAATTTATTACATTATATTTTATGTCAAAATTACAATAATGAATGTCACAATTTAATTACAAGTAAGGAAATATAACAAATATACGATATGATTTTATTATTTTATTCACCAGTGACATCAAAAGGGTAATTAGTTATTCAATTTCAATATATGTTACAATTTGTGATTAAGAAATTCTTTTACATTTTAATATAATTTCTCTAGCAATAATTTAAATATATATATTTTTTACATGAAGTGAGGGTCATATTGTAAGCAATTAATGGTATATGACTATAGATCCGAATGGCTGAACAATATACATTCTTCCCAAATATATATATATGTATGTAAATCCAAATATATATATAT